>JABXNX010003867.1:0-20979 GCA_014843695.1 Archivesica marissinica
ATGTCAGGGATTCATGTTGTCAAGGATTCATGTTGTCAATGATTCAGGTTGTCAAGGATTCATGTTGTCAAGGATTGCGTTGTCAAGGATTTATTATCTCAAGGATTCAGGTTGTCAAGGATTTATGATGTCAATGATTCATGTTGTCAATGATTTATGATGTCAAGGATTCATGTTGTCAAGAGTTTATGATGTCAAGGATTCATGTTGTCAATGATTCATGTTGTCAAGGATTCAGGTTATCAAGGATTCAGGTTGTCAAGGATCATGTTGTCAAGAGTTTATGATGTCAGGGATTCATGTTGTCAAGGATTCATGTTGTCAAGGATTCAGGTTGTCAAGGATTCATGTTGTCAAGGATTGTGTTGTCAAGGATTTATTATCTCAAGGATTCAGGTTGTCCAGGATTTATGATGTCAATGATTCATGTTGTCAATGATTTATGATGTCAAGGATTAATGTTGTCAAGAGTTTATGATGTCAATGATTCATGTCATCAAGGATTCAGGTTGTCAATGATTCATGTTGTCAAGGATTCAGGTTGTCAAGGATCATATTGTCAAGAGTTTATTATGTCAAGGATTCAGGTTGTCAAGGATTTATGATGTCAAGGATTCATGTTGTCAAGAGTTTATGAATTCAAGGATTCATGTTGTCAAGAGTTTATACTGTCAAGGATTCAGGTTGTCAAGGATTTATGATGTCAATGATTCGTGTTGTCAAGAGTTTATGATGTCAAGGATTCATGTTGTCAAGGATTTATGATGTCAAGGATTCATGTTGTCAATGATTCAGGTTGTCGAGGATTTATGATGTCAATGATTCAGGTTGTCAAGAGTTCATGTTGTCAAGGATTCAGGTTGTCAAGGATTCATGTCGTCAAGGATTTATGTTGTCAATGATTCATGTTGTCAAGAGTTCATGATGTCAAGGATTCAGGTTGTCAAGGATTTATGATGTCAATGATTCATGTTGTCAAGGATTCAGGTGGTCAAGGATTCAGGTTGTCAAGGATTCATGTTGTCAATAGTTCATGTTGTCAAGAGTTCACGTTGTCAAGGATTTATGATGTCAAGGATTCAGGTTGTCAAGGATTCAGGTTGTCAAGGATTCAGGTTGTCAAGGATTTATATTGTCAAGGATTCATGTTGCCAAGGATTTATGAGGTCAAGGATTCATGTTGTCAAGGATTCATGTTGTCAAGTATTGTCAGGTTGTTAAGGATCCTCTGAGGTTGTCATGTCTCTTGGAACTCTTGACCAATATTATTGACATGATAATAATACAGAGCACATGTTTCATCCAGATTATTCAATGCCTGAATCATTGACAATCTCAATTTGGCTGTCTGATTAGCGTAGTGTGTAGCATGCTCGCATCTCACCAATGTAAACCTGGGTTCGATCCTCGGACCAGGAAGTATGTGAGATTGTACGATGGTCGCCAGATCGGACAAGTGGGTTTTCTCTGTGTTCTTCTTGCTAACGATTAATCTAAGTTGTTAAAGCTTGTTTCGCAGAATCTTTATACTTTTATATATTTAGCTTGTATGCATATATCACTCTAATTCACATTGCATAAACTGCATGATATAGTTGGAGAGGATTTTAATAAGTTTAACATTCGATCCATTTGAATACTTTATTTATTATCATATTAATATTTATATATTATACTATGTCAAATGATTGATAATTGAAATAAAATATACAGTGAAGCTTGTTTGAAAGAGTATAATATTATGTCTATTAAGAGAGCACTTTTTCAGTTCATGTTTGGGTTGTTAAAGAACAAATTAGCTTGCATTAAGAGACCATACCTAGGATGTAACATCAAATAACTTTGCATCATCTTATTGGTCACTCCATCTCCTCTGGAATAATATTGGCCATGATGATGTACATTTGTTGAGTTGGTAGGGGGGACAGGCTGTGAGCATATTGGCAGCCCAACCAGAAAGGCCCTAACCCTACTAGTCACTTGCCTTTGAAATGTGCTACGTCTCTGTCCTAGCCTACCGTAATTACGAGTGAGAAATGTGCCACATCTCTGTCCTAGCCTACCGTAATTATGAGTGAGAGATGTGCCACGTCTCTGTCCTAGCCTACCGTAATTATGAGTGAGAGATGTGCCACGTCTCTGTCCTAGCTTACCATAATTACGAGTGAGAGATGTGCCACGTCTCTGTCCTAGCCTACCGTAATTACGAGTGAGAGATGTGCCATGTCACTTTCCTAGCCTACCGTAATTATGAGTGAGAAATGTGCCACGTCTCTGTCCTAGCCTACCGTAATTACGAGTGAGAAATGTGCCACGTCTCTGTCCTAGCCTACCGTAATTACGAGTGAGAGATGTGCCACATCTCTGTCGTAGCCTACCGTAATTAGGAATGAGAATTGTGCCACGTCTCTGTCCTAGCCTACCGTAATTATGAATAAAACCACCCCCACCACCAAATGAGAGATGTGCCACATCTCTGTCCTAGCCTACCGTAATTACGAGTGAGAGATGTGCCACATCTCTGTCCTAGCCTACCGTAATTACGAGTGAGAGATGTGCCACATCTCTGTCCTAGCCTACCGTAATTACGAGTGAGAGATGTGCCACGTCTCTGTCCTAGCCTACCGTAATTACGAGTGAGAGATGTGCCACGTCTCTGTCCTAGCCTACCGTAATTACGAGTGAGAGATGTGCCACGTCTCTGTCCTAGCCTACCGTAATTACGAGTGAGAGATGTGCCACATCTCTGTCCTAGCCTACCGTAATTACGAGTGAGAAATGATGTATTTTGTATTAGTTGGAACATATGTTACAAGTTTTTGATGGATTGTCAATGTTAGAACAAAACTACTCGAAGCTTATCAACTAATTATAAACAAAAAACTTATAAAACGGTTTGTAATTTATCAACAAATGATACGCAGTTTGTAATTTATCAACAAATGATACGCAGTTTGTAATTTATCAACAAATGATACGCAGTTTGTAATTTATCAACAAATGATACGCAGTTTGTAATTATCAACAAATGATACGCAGTTTGTAATTTATCAACAAATGATACGCAGTTTGTAATTTATCAACAAATGATACGCAGTTTGTAATTTATCAACAAATGATACGCAGTTTGTAATTTATCAACAAATGATACGCAGTTTGTAATTTATCAACAAATGATACGCAGTTTGTAATTTATCAACAAATGATACGCAGTTTGTAATTTATCAACAAATGATACGCAGTTTGTAATTTATCAACAAATGATACGCAGTTTGTAATTTATCAACAAATGATACGCAGTTTGTAATTTATCAACAAATGATACGCAGTTTGTAATTTATCAACAAATGATACGCAGTTTGTAAGTGAACCATATGGGCGAGCATGCAGTTTGTAAGTGAACCATATGGGCGAGCATGCAGTTTGTAAGTGAACCATATGGGCGAGCATGCAGTTTGTAAGTGAACCATATGGGCGAGCATGCAGTTTGTAAGTGAACCATATGGGCGAGCATGCAGTTTGTAAGTGAACCATATGGGCGAGCATGTACAGTTTGCAGTTTGTAAGATGAGAAGAATGTAACATATACAGTTATACTGAAATAAACCCAAAGAAAATAAAATATGTTGAAGAATACCAAGTGAAGATTAGATTTTGGATACCAAAGTAATATCATAAATATTGCTAGGTACCAATAGAATTTAATGGGTACCAAAATAATTTAAGACTTACTATTGGTTACCAATAGAACATAAGACAAACTGCTGGGTACCAATAGAACATAATACAAACTGCTGGGTACCAATATAACATAATATGTTGTTCTGTATGTTGTTCTATATGTTGTTCTGTATGTTGTTCTGTATGTTGTTCTATATGTTGTTCTATATGTTGTTCTGTATGTTGTTCTGTATGTTGTTCTATATGTTGTTCTGTATGTTGTTCTATATGTTGTTCTATATGTTGTTCTATATGTTGTTCTGTATGTTGTTCTATATGTTGTTCTGTATGTTGTTCTGTATGTTGTTCTATATGTTGTTCTGTATGTTGTTCTGTATGTTGTTCTATATGTTGTTCTATATGTTGTTCTATATGTGTTCTATATGTTGTTCTATATGTTGTTCTATATGTTGTTCTGTATGTTGTTCTATATGTTGTTCTGTATGTTGTTCTGTATGTTGTTCTGTATGTTGTTCTGTATGTTGTTCTGTATGTTGTTCTATATGTTGTTCTGTATGTTGTTCTATATGTTCTATATGTTGTTCTATATGTTGTTCTATATGTTGTTCTGTATGTTGTTCTATATGTTGTTCTATATGTTGTTCTGTATGTTGTTCTATATGTTGTTCTGTATGTTGTTCTAACTATGTTGTTCTGTATGTTGTTCTATATGTTCTATATGTTGTTCTATATGTTGTTCTATATGTTGTTCTGTATGTTCTATATGTTGTTCTATAGTTGTTCTGTATGTTGTTCTATATGTTGTTCTGTATGTTGTTCTGTATGTTGTTCTGTATGTTGTTCTGTATGTTGTTCTGTATGTTGTTCTATATGTTGTTCTATATGTTGTTCTATATGTTGTTCTGTATGTTGTTCTATATGTTGTTCTATATGTTGTTCTATATGTTGTTCTGTATGTTGTTCTATATGTTGTTCTGTATGTTGTTCTGTATGTTGTTCTATATGTTGTTCTATATGTTGTTCTATATGTTGTTCTATATGTTGTTCTGTACAACAACAACACAACACACAATGTTGTTCTATACAACAACAACAACATGTTCTATATGTTGTTCTATATGTTGTTCTATATGTTGTTCTGTATGTTCTATATGTTGTTCTATATGTTGTTCTTATGTTGTTCTATATGTTGTTCTGTATGTTATTCTATATTTGTTCTATATGTTGTTCATATGTTGTTCTATTGTTTTTCTGTATGTTGTTCTGTATGTTGTTCTATATGTTGTTCTGTATGTTGTTCTATATGTTGTTCTATATGTTGTTCTGTAGTTGTTCTTATGTTGTTCTGTATGTTGTCTATGTTTGTTCTGTATGTTGTTCTGTATGTTGTTCTATATGTTGTTCTGTATGTTGTTCTGTATGTTGTTCTGTATGTTGTTCTATATGTTGTTCTATATGTTGTCTGTATGTTGTCTGTATGTTGTTCTATTGAATTTCACTATGATTAGTTAGTCAATTAGTAATCATCTAATGATTAGTTAGTCAATTAGTAATCATCTAATGATAATTAGTCAATTAGTAATCATCTAATGATAGTTAGTCAATTAGTACTCATCTATTAAGCTCTGTGTGATACAATAGTCAATTAGTACTTCATCTATTATGCTCTGTGTGATACAACTGTCAATTAGTAATCATCTATTATGCTCTGTGTGATACAATAGTCAATTAGTACTCATCTATTATGCTCTGTGTGATACAACAGTCAATTAGTAATCATCTATTATGCTCTGTGTGATACAACTGTCAATTAGTAATCATCTATTATGCTCTGTGTGATACAATAGTCAATTAGTACTCATCTATTATGCTCTGTGTGATACAACAGTCAATTAGTAATCATCTATTATGCTCTGTGTGATACAACTGTCAATTAGTAATCATCTATTATGCTCTGTGTGATACAATAGTCAATTAGTACTCATCTATTATGCTCTGTGTGATACAACAGTCAATTAGTAATCATCTATTATGCTCTGTGTGATACAACTGTCAATTAGTAATCATCTATTATGCTCTGTGTGATACAATAGTCAATTAGTACTCATCTATTATGCTCTGTGTGATACAACAGTCAATTAGTAATCATCTATTATGCTCTGTGTGATACAACTGTCAATTAGTAATCATCTATTATGCTGTGTGTGATACAATAGTCAATTAGTACTCATCTATTATGCTCTGTGTGATACAACTGTCAATTAGTACTCATCTATTATGCTCTGTGTGATACAACAGTCAATTAGTAATCATCTATTAAGCTCTGTGTGATACAACAGTCAATTAGTAATCATCTATTAAGCTCTGTGTGATACAACAGTCAATTAGTAATCATCTACTATGCTCTGTGTGATACAACAGTCAATTACTAATCATATATTATGCTCTGTGTGATACAACAGTCAATTACTAATCATCTATTATGCTCTGTGTGACACAACAGTCAATTAGTAATCATCTACTATGCTCTGTGTGATACAACAGTCAATTACTAATCATATATTATGCTCTGTGTGATACAACAGTCAATTAGTAATCATCTATTAAGCTCTGTGATACAACAGTCAATTAGTTATCATCTATTATGCTCTGTGATACAACAGTTAATTATTAATCATCTATTAAGCTCTGTGTGATACAACAGTCAATTAGTAATCATCTATTATGCTCTTGTGTGATACAACAGTCAATTAATGATCATCTATTATGCTCTGTGTGATACAACCGTCAATTAGTAATCATCTATTAATTAGTAATCATCTATTAAGCTCTGTGTGATACAACAGTCAATTAGTAATCATCTATTATGCTCTGTGTGATACAACAGTCAATTAGTAATCATCTATTATGCTGTGTGTGATACAACAGTCAATTAGTAATCATCTATTATGCTCTGTGTTATACAACCATCAATTATTAATCATCTATTAAGCTCTGTGTGATACAACAGTCAATTAGTAATAATCTATTAAGCTCTGTGTGATACAACAGTTAATTAGTAATGATCTATTATGCTCTGTGATACAACAGTCAATTAGTAATCATCTATTATGCTCTGTGATACAACAGTCAATTAGTAATCATCTATTATGCTCTGTGATACAACAGTCAATTAGTAATCATCTATTAAGCTCTGTGTGGTACACCAGTCAATTAGTAATCATCTATTATGCTCTGTGTGATACAACCGTCAATTAGTAATCATCTATTATGCTCTGTGTGATACAACTGTCAATTAATAATCATCTATTAAGCTCTGTGTGATACAACTGTCAATTAGTAATCATCTATTATGCTCTGTGTGATACAACAGTCAATTAGTAATCATCTATTATGCTCTGTGTGATACAACAGTCAATTAGTAATCATCTATTAAGCTCTGTGTGATACAACTGTCAATTAGTAATCATCTATTATGCTCTGTGTGATACAACTCACACTGGATGTGTTGAATATTTTCATGTGAGGAAGCTATCCAGCTAGTTTGTGGAAGGTCAGGTGTCCTGGCTTGAAATACTATTTGAAAGGGCAGCCATTATTGGATTCTGTCCATATGACAGAAAGGGCAGCCATTATTTGATTCTGTCCATATGACAGAAAGGGCACCCATTATTGGATTCTGTCCATATGACAGAAAGGGCAGCCATTATTGGATTCTGTCCATATGACAAAAATATGTGCATCCGTAACCAAATAATATGCAAGAAAGATAGTTTGTGCATAATTGTGTCCATTCTTTGGAAGACTGCCATTGCCATGGCAACAGAAATAGCATATATGGATCCTTGGATACCGATCTCATTGTAATCTCAGGGGCCTCCGTGGCTGTATGCCATTATGGGTATGATTGTTGTGTTCAAATCACTTACCCCCACTGCTGTAGGTTCGAATCCAACTTGGGATGAAATCATTTTCCATGTGAGTTATCTTTTATTCCAGCTGGCTTGTGGAAGATCAGTGGTTCTACCTGCTTGGAGGGGCACCCGGAGTCTTCCTCCACCAGATCAGTGGTTCTACCTGCTTGGAGGGGCACCCGGAGTCTTCCTCCACCAGATCAGTGGTTCTACCTGCTTGGAGGGGCACCCGGAGTGTTCCTCCACCAGATCAGTGGTTCTACCTGCTTGGAGGGGCACCCGGAGTCTTCCTCCACCAGATCAGTGGTTCTACCTGCTTGGAGGGGCACCCGGAGTCTTCCTCCACCAGATCAGTGGTTCTACATGCTTGGAGGGGCACCCGGAGTCTTCCTCCACCAGATCAGTGGTTATACCTGCTTGGAGGGGCACCCGGAGTCTTCCTCCACCAGATCAGTGATTCTACCTGCTTGGAGGGGCACCCGGAGTCTTCCTCCACCAGATCAGTGGTTCTACCTGCTTGGAGGGGCACCCGGAGTCTTCCTCCACCAGATCAGTGGTTCTACCTGCTTGGAGGGGCACCCAGAGTCTTCCTCCACCAATAACAGAGTCACCATACATATGACCTAAGTCTAAGCGACTTTAAACCCAAACACACAAAATCATTGAAGTCAGAGCCTAGGCTATAAAACATGTGATTTTAACGAGATTGCTGTGATACATAGCTGTGTAAAACATGTGATTTTAACGAGATTGCTGTGATACATAGCTGTGTAAAACATGTGATTTTACCGAGATTTTACCGAGATTGCTGTGATACATAGCTGTGTAAAACATGTGATTTTAACGAGATTTTAATGAGATTGTTGTGATACATTGCTGTGTAAAATATGTGATTTTAACGAGATTTTAACGAGATTGCTGTGATACATAGCTGTGTAAAACATGCTTTTTTGCTTTTTGGATCCCTTGGGTCAAGGTCACTATTACTAAAATGAAGTACTTTAGTTTTAGTTGAGATTTTGTTATGAACGCTGGTGCATAGGTAGTATAAATATGAACTGGAAGGATGGAATTGTATCCCCCCTTCTCTTCCACCAGTTGTATCCCCCTCTCCTCTTCCACCAAGTGTATCCCCCCTCTCCTCTTCCACCAGTTGTATCCCCCCTCTCCTCTTCCACCAGTTACCCCCCTCTCCTCTCCACCATTGTATCCCCCCTCTCCTTTCCACCAGTTGTATCCCCCCCCCCCACCAACCCCCCCCCCACCAACCCCCCTCTCCTCTTCCACCAATTGTATCCACCTCTCCTCTTCCACCAGTTGTATCCCCCTCTCTTCTTCCACCAGTTGTATCCCCCCTCTCCTCTTCCACCAGTTGTATCCCCCTCTCTTCCACCAGTTGTATCCCCCTCTCCTCTTCCACCAGTTGTATCCCCCCTCTCTTCCACCAGTTGTATCCCCCTCTCCTCTTCCACCAGTTGTATCCTCCCTCTCCTCTTCCACCAGTTGTATCCCCCCTCTCTTCCACCAGTTGTATCCCCCCTCTCCTCTTCCACCAGTTGTATCCCCCCTCTCCTCTTCCACCAGTTGTATCCCCCTCTCCTCTTCCACCAGTTGTATCCCCCTCTCCTCTTCCACCAGTTGTATCCCCCTCTCCTCTTCCACCAGTTGTATCCCCCTCTCCTCTTCCACCAGTTGTATCCCCCTCTCCTCTTCCACCAGTTGTATCCCCCCTCCTCTTCCACCATTGTATCCCCCCTCTCCTCTTCCACCAATTGTATCCCCCCTCCTCTTCCACCAATTGTATCCCCCCTCTCTTCCACCAGTTGTATCCCCCTCTCCTCTTCCACCAGTTGTATCCCCCCTCTCCTCTTCCACCAGTTGTATCCCCCCTCTCCTCTTCCACCAATATGCAAATTGTTTATTTGTGCATGTAGAGTGTTATTCACAAGTGTATGCCCCATGTTATCCGACATTTCTTATATATATGTCTGCATGTTATTTGTGACACTAAGCAACACAGTGATGTTTTAGTGAATAACATAAAGCTTGTGCTGTTCATGTAATGTCATTATCATTGTTTCATACAACAGTGTTTCATATTACATGTGTCATGTTTAGGCCAGTATGAATAGTTCTTCATAGATGGGCAAACCCACACCCCCCCCCCCCCCACCTAGTCGGCTTGCCTTCATAAATGTTTTTGCCAATTGTCAAAACAACTTCATTTGTTCACACACATTTAGGAATATAAACTAACAGTTTCCATGTATGCTAGATGACGACATTAAAATGTTGATATGTTCTTATACACCCACCTCAGCTGTCATTCTGCACTCTACTCACAAATCTTCATATTGTGTGACCTCCTGTCATAACAAATCATTTCAGATTGTAGTAATTCATTTTAAATTAATTGTAATTTGTACAAGTGTCATCACAAATCATTTCATGTTGTAACTTACTTGCACAATTGTTATATAGATTAAGAACTACCTATAAGACAGGGATGTATATACTTGCACAATTGTTATATAGATTAAGGACTACCTATAAGACAGGGGTGTATATACTTGGTTATAAGACAGGGATGTATATACTTGCACAATTGTTATATAGATTAAGGACTACCTATAAGACAGGGGTGTATATACTTGGTTATAAGACAGGGATGTATATACTTGCACAATTGTTATATAGATTAAGGACTACCTATAAGACAGGGATGTATATACTTGCACAATTGTTATATAGATTAAGAACTACCTATAAGACAGGGGTGTATATACTTGGTTATAAGACTGGGATGTATATACTTGGTTATAAGACTGGGATGTATATACTTGGTTATAAAACTGGGATGTATATACTTGGTTATAAGACTGGGATGTATATACTTGGTTATAAGACTGGGATGTATATACTTGGTTATAAGACAGGGATGTATATACTTGGTTATAAGACAGGGATGTATATACTTGCACAATTGTTATATAGATTAAGGACTACCTATAAGACAGGGGTGTATATACTTGCACAATTGTTATATAGATTAAGAACTACCTATAAGACAGGGGTGTATATACTTGGTTATAAGACTGGGATGTATATACTTGGTTATAAAACTGGGATGTATATACTTGGTTATAAGACTGGGATGTATATACTTGGTTATAAGACTGGGGTGTATATACTTGGTTATAAGACTGGGATGTATATACTTGGTTATAAGACTGGGATGTATATACTTGGTTATAAGACTGGGGTGTATATACTTGGTTATAAGACAGGGATGTATATACTTGGTTATAAGACTGGGATATATATACTTGGTTATAAGACTGGGATGTATATACTTGGTTATAAGACTGGGATGTATATACTTGGTTATAAGACTGGGATGTATATACTTGGTTATAAGACTGGGATGTATATACTTGGTTATAAAACTGGGATGTATATACTTGGTTATAAGACTGGGATGTATATACTTGGTTATAAGACTGGGGTGTATATACTTGGTTATAAGACTGGGATGTATATACTTGGTTATAAGACTGGGATGTATATACTTGGTTATAAGACTGGGGTGTATATACTTGGTTATAAGACTGGGATGTATATACTTGGTTATAAGACTGGGATATATATACTTGGTTATAAGACTGGGATGTATATACTTGGTTATAAGACTGGGATGTATATACTTGGTTATAAGACAGGGATATATATACTTGGTTATAAGACAGGGATATATTATCTACAGGTTGTGCATCTCAGCTGGTGGCCGTTGTGTCGTGATTGTCTCTGCTACACCATCAGTGTTTCAGCACTTGCCATAGTTCTGGTTGATGGGAAAGTGTTCTGGTAGGTTTACACACACATACACAATTGTACAAGCATCATTATGTGACAGGGATTGTTGTACAAGCATCATTCTATGACAGGGATTGTTGTACAAGCATCATTCTATGACAGGGATTGTTGTACAAGCATCATTCTATGACAGGGATTGTTGTACAAGCATCATTCTATGACAGGGATTGTTGTACAAGCATCATTCTATGACAGGGATTGTTGTACAAGCATCATTCTATGACAGGGATTGTTGTACAAGCATCATTCTATAACAGGGATTGTTGTACAAGCATCATTCTATAACAGGGATTGTTGTACAAGCATCATTCTATGACAGGGATTGTTGTACAAGCATCATTCTATGACAGGGATTGTTGTACAAGCATCATTATGTGGCAGGGATTGTTGTACAAGCATCATTATATGACAGGGATTGTTGTACAAGCATCATTCTATGACAGGGATTGTTGTACAAGCATCATTCTATGACAGGGATTGTTGTACAAGCATCATTATATGACAGGGTTTGTTGTACAAGCATCATTCTATGACAGGGATTGTTGTACAAGCATCATTCTATGACAGGGATTGTTGTACAAGCATCATTCTATGACAGGGATTGTTGTACAAGCATCATTATATGACAGGGTTTGTTGTACAAGCATCATTCTATGACAGGGATTGTTGTACAAGCATCATTCTATGACAGGGATTGTTGTACAAGCATCATTCTATGACAGGGATTGTTGTACAAGCATCATTATGTGGCAGGGATTGTTGTACAAGCATCATTCTATGACAGGGTTTGTTGTACAAGCATCATTATGTGGCAGGGATTGTTGTAGAAGCATCATTCTGTGACAGGGATTGTTGTACAAGCATCATTCTGTGACAGGGATTGTTGTACAAGCATCATTCTGTGACAGGGATTGTTGTACAAGCATCATTATGTGACAGGGATTGTTGTACAAGCATCATTCTATGACAGGGATTGTTGTACAAGCATCATTATGTGACAGGGTTTGTTGTACAAGCATCATTCTATAACAGGGATTGTTGTACAAGCATCATTCTGTGACAGGGATTGTTGTACAAGCATCATTATGTGACAGGGTTTGTTGTACAAGCATCATTCTATAACAGGGATTGTTGTACAAGCATCATTCTATGACAGGGTTTGTTGTACAAGCATCATTATGTGACAGGGTTTGTTGTACAAGCATCATTCTATGACAGGGATTGTTGTACAAGCATCATTCTATAACAGGGATTGTTGTACAAGCATCATTCTGTGACAGGGTTTGTTGTACAAGCATCATTCTATGACAGGGATTGTTGTACAAGCATCATTCTATGACAGGGATTGTTGTACACGCATCATTATGTGACAGGGATTGTTGTACAAGCATCATTATATGACAGGGTTTGTTGTACAAGCATCATTCTGTGACAGGGATTGTTGTACAAGCATCATTATGTGACAGGGATTGTTGTACAAGCATCATCATGTGACAGGGATTGTTGTACAAGCATCATTATGTGACAGGGATTGTTGTACAAGCATCATCATGTGACAGGGATTGTTGTACAAGCATCATCATGTGACAGGGATTGTTGTACAAGCATCATTATATGACAGGGTTTGTTGTACAAGCATCATTCTGTGACAGGGATTGTTGTACAAGCATCATTCTGTGACAGGGATTGTTGTACAAGCATCATCATGTGACAGGGATTGTTGTACAAGCATCATTCTATGACAGGGATTGTTGTACAAGCATCATTATATGACAGGGATTGTTGTACAAGCATCATCATGTGACAGGGATTGTTGTACAAGCATCATTATATGACAGGGTTTGTTGTACAAGCATCATTCTGTGACAGGGATTGTTGTACAAGCATCATTCTGTGACAGGGATTGTTGTACAAGCATCATCATGTGACAGGGATTGTTGTACAAGCATCATTCTATGACAGGGATTGTTGTACAAGCATCATTATATGACAGGGATTGTTGTACAAGCATCATCATGTGACAGGGATTGTTGTACAAGCATCATTATGTGACAGGGATTGTTGTACAAGCATCATTCTATAACAGGGATTGTTGTACAAGCATCATTATGTGACAGGGATTGTTGTACAAGCATCATTCTATGACAGGGATTGTTGTACAAGCATCATTATGTGACAGGGATTGTTGTACACGCATCATTATATGACAGGGATTGTTGTACAAGCATCATTCTATGACAGGGATTGTTGTACAAGCATCAATCTATGACAGGGATTGTTGTACAAGCATCATTATATGACAGGGTTTGTTGTACAAGCATCATTCTATGACAGGGATTGTTGTACAAGCATCATTCTATGACAAGGATTGTTGTACAAGCATCATTCTATGACAGGGATTGTTGTACAAGCATCATTATGTGGCAGGGATTGTTGTAGAAGCATCATTCTGTGACAGGGATTGTTGTACAAGCATCATTCTGTGACAGGGATTGTTGTACAAGCATCATTATGTGACAGGGTGTGTTGTACAAGCATCATCATGTGACAGGGATTGTTGTACAAGCATCATTATGTGACAGGGTTTGTTGTACAAGCATCATTCTATGACAGGGTTTGTTGTACAAGCATCATTATGTGACAGGGTTTGTTGTACAAGCATCATTCTATAACAGGGATTGTTGTACAAGCATCATTCTGAGACAGGGATTGTTGTACAAGCATCATTATGTGACAGGGTTTGTTGTACAAGCATCATTCTATAACAGGGATTGTTGTACAAGCATCATTCTATGACAGGGTTTGTTGTACAAGCATCATTATGTGACAGGGTTTGTTGTACAAGCATCATTCTATGACAGGGATTGTTGTACAAGCATCATTCTATAACAGGGATTGTTGTACAAGCATCATTCTGTGACAGGGTTTGTTGTACAAGCATCATTCTATGACAGGGATTGTTGTACACGCATCATTATGTGACAGGGATTGTTGTACAAGCATCATTATATGACAGGGTTTGTTGTACAAGCATCATTCTGTGACAGGGATTGTTGTACAAGCATCATTATGTGACAGGGATTGTTGTACAAGCATCATTATGTGACAGGGATTGTTGTACAAGCATCATTCTATGACAGGGATTGTTGTACAAGCATCATTATGTGACAGGGATTGTTGTACAAGCATCATTCTATGACAGGGATTGTTGTACAAGCATCATTATGTGACAGGGATTGTTGTACCATCATTTATGACAGGATTGTTGTACAAGCATCATTCTATGACAGGGATTGTTGTACAAGCATCATTATGTGACAGGGATTGTTGTACAAGCATCATTATATGACAGGGATTGTTGTACAAGCATCATTATATGACAGGGTTTGTTGTACAAGCATCATTCTGTGACAGGGATTGTTGTACAAGCATCATTCTATGACAGGGATTGTTGTACAAGCATCATTCTATGACAGGGATTGTTGTACAAGCATCATTATGTGACAGGGATTGTTGTACAAGCATCATTATGTGACAGGGATTGTTGTACAAGCATCATTCTGTGACAGGGATTGTTGTACAAGCATCATTATGTGACAGGGATTGTTGTACAAGCATCATTATATGACAGGGATTGTTGTACAAGCATCATTCTATGACAGGGATTGTTGTACAAGCATCATTATGTGACAGGGATTGTTGTACAAGCATCATTCTATGACAGGGATTGTTGTACAAGCATCATTCTATGACAGGGTTTGTTGTACAAGCATCATTCTATGACAGGGATTGTTGTACACGCATCATTCTATGACAGGGATTGTTGTACAAACATCATTCTATGACAGGGATTGTTGTACAAGCATCATTCTATATCAGGGATTGTTGTACAACCATCATTCTATGACAGGGTTTGTTGTACACGCATCATTCTATGACAGGGATTGTTGTACTAGCATCATTCTATGACAGGGATTGTTGTACAAGCATCATTCTATGACAGGGATTGTTGTACAAGCATCATTCTATATCAGGGATTGTTGTACAAGCATCATTCTATATCAGGGATTGTTGTACAAGCATCATTCTATGACAGGGATTGTTGTACAAGCATCATTCTGTGACAGGGATTGTTGTACAAGCATCATTCTGTGACAGGGATTGTTGTACAAGCATCATTCTATGACAGGGTTTGTTGTACAAGCATCATTCTATGACAGGGATTGTTGTACAAGCATCATTCTATGACAGGGATTGTTGTACAAGCATCATTCTGTGACAGGGATTGTTGTACAAGCATCATTCTGTGACAGGGATTGTTGTACAAGCATCATTATGTGACAGGGATTGTTGTACAAGCATCATTATGTGACAGGGATTGTTGTACAAGCATCATTATGTGACAGGGTTTGTTGTACAAGCATCATTCTATAACAGGGATTGTTGTACAAGCATCATTATGTGACAGGGATTGTTGTACAAGCATCATTCTATGACAGGGATTGTTGTACAAGCATCATTATGTGACAGGGATTGTTGTACAAGCATCATTCTATGACAGGGATTGTTGTACAAGCACCATTATGTGGCAGGGATTGTTGTACAAGCATCATTATATGACAGGGATTGTTGTACAAGCATCATTCTATGACAGGGATTGTTGTACAAGCATCATTCTATGACAGGGATTGTTGTACACGCATCATTATGTGACAGGGATTGTTGTACACGCATCATTCTGTGACAGGGATTGTTGTACAAGCATCATTATATGACAGGGATTGTTGTACAAGCATCAGTCTATGACAGGGATTGTTGTACAAGCATCATTCTATGACAGGGATTGTTGTACACGCATCATTATGTGACAGGGATTGTTGTACACGCATCATTATGTGACAGGAATTGTTGTACACGCATCATTATGTGACAGGGATTGTTGTACAAGCATCATTATGTGACAGGGATTGTTGTACAAGCATCATTCTATGACAGGGATTGTTGTACAAGCATCATTCTATGACAGGGATTGTTGTACACGCATCATTCTATGACAGGGATTGTTGTACAAGCATCATTCTATGACAGGGATTGTTGTACAAGCATCATTCTATGACGGGGATTGTTGTACACGCATCATTCTATAACAGGGATTGTTGTACAAGCATCATTATATGTCGGGGTTTGTTGTACAAGCATCATTATGTGACAGGGATTGTTGTACAAGCATCATTATGTGACAGGGATTGTTGTACAAGCATCATTCTATGACAGGGATTGTTGTACAAGCATCATTCTGTGACAGGGATTGTTGTACAAGCATCATTCTGTGACAGGGATTGTTGTACAAGCATCATTCTATGACAGGGTTTGTTGTACAAGCATCATTCTAAGACAGGGATTGTTGTACAAGCATCATTCTATAACAGGGATTGTTGTACAAGCATCATTCTGTGACAGGGATTGTTGTACAAGCATCATTCTGTGACAGGGATTGTTGTACAAGCATCATTATGTGACAGGGATTGTTGTACAAGCATCATTATGTGACAGGGATTGTTGTACAAGCATCATTATGTGACATGGTTTGTTGTACAAGCATCATTCTATAACAGGGATTGTTGTACAAGCATCATTATGTGACAGGGATTGTTGTACAAGCATCATTCTGTGACAGGGATTGTTGTACAAGCATCATTATGTGACAGGGATTGTTGTACAAGCATCATTCTATGACAGGGATTGTTGTACAAGCATCATTCTATGACAGGGATTGTTGTACAAGCATCATTCTATGACAGGGTTTGTTGTACAAGCATCATTATGTGACAGGGATTGTTGTACAAGCATCATTATGTGACAGGGATTGTTGTACAAGCATCATTATGTGACAGGGATTGTTGTACAAGCATCATTATATGACAGGGATTGTTGTACAAGCATCATTATGTGACAGGGATTGTTGTACAAGCATCATTCTATAACAGGGATTGTTGTACAAGCATCATTATGTGACAGGGTTTGTTGTACAAGCATCATTCTGTGACAGGGATTGTTGTAGAAGCATCATTCTATGACAGGGATTGTTGTACAAGCATCATTCTATGACAGGGTTTGTTGTACATGCATCATTCTATATCAGGGATTGTTGTACAAGCATCATTCTATGACAGGGATTGTTGTACAAGCATCATTCTATGACAGGGATTGTTGTACAAGCATCATTCTATGACATGGATTGTTGTACACGCATCATTCTATGACAGGGATTGTTGTACACGCATCATTCTATGACAGGGATTGTTGTACAAGCATCATTCTATGACAGGGATTGTTGTACAAGCATCATTCTATATCAGGGATTGTTGTACAAGCATCATTCTATGACAGGGTTTGTTGTACACGCATCATTCTATGACAGGGATTGTTGTACAAGCATCATTCTATGACAGGGATTGTTGTACAAGCATCATTCTATGACAGGGATTGTTGTACAAGCATCATTCTATGACAGGGATTGTTGTACAAACATCATTATGTGACAGGGATTGTTGTACAAACATCATTATGTGACAGCGATTGTTGTACAAGCATCATTCTATGACAGGGATTGTTGTACAAGCATCATTATGTGACAGGGATTGTTGTACAAGCATCATTATGTGACAGGGATTGTTGTACAAGCATCATTCTATGACAGGAATTGTTGTACAAGCATCATCATGTGACAGGGATTGTTGTACAAGCATCATTCTATGACAGGGATTGTTGTACAAGCACCATTATGTGACAGGGATTGTTGTACAAGCATCATTATGTGACAGGGATTGTTGTACAAGCATCATTCTATGACAGTGATTGTTGTACAAGCACCATTATATGGCAGGGATTGTTGTACAAGCATCATTATATGACAGGGATTGTTGTACAAGCATCATTCTATGACAGGGATTGTTGTACAAGCACCATTATGTGACAGGGATTGTTGTACAAGCATCATTCTGTGACAGGGATTGTTGTACAAGCATCATTCTGTGACAGGGATTGTTGTACAAGCATCATTCTGTGACAGGGATTGTTGTACAAGCATCATTCTATGACAGGGATTGTTGTACAAGCATCATTCTGTGACAGGGATTGTTGTACAAGCATCATTCTATGACAGGGATTGTTGTACAAGCATCATTCTATGACAGGGATTGTTGTACAAGCACCATTATATGGCAGGGATTGTTGTACAAGCATCATTCTATGACAGGGATTGTTGCACAAGCATCATTCTATGACAGGGATTGTTGTACAAGCATCATTCTATGACAGGGATTGTTGTACAAGCATCATTCTATGACATGGATTGTTGTACACGCATCATTCTATGACAGGGATTGTTGTACAAACATCATTCTATGACAGGGATTGTTGTACAAGCATCATTCTATATCAGGGATTGTTGTACAACCATCATTCTATGACAGGGTTTGTTGTACACGCATCATTCTATGACAGGGATTGTTGTACAAGCATCATTCTATGACAGGGATTGTTGTACAAGCATCATTCTATGACAGGGATTGTTGTACAAGCATCATTCTATGACAGGGATTGTTGTACAAGCATCATTCTATAACAGGGATTGTTGTACAAGCATCATTCTATGACAGGGATTGTTGTACAAGCATCATTATGTGACAGGGATTGTTGTACAAGCATCATTATGTGACAGGGATTGTTGTACAAGCATCATTCTATGACAGGGATTGTTGTACAAGCATCATCATGTGACAGGGATTGTTGTACAAGCATCATTCTATGACAGGGATTGTTGTACAAGCATCATTATGTGACAGGGATTGTTGTACAAGCATCATTATATGACAGGGATTGTTGTACAAGCATCATTCTATGACAGGGATTGTTGTACAAGCATCATTATATGACAGGGATTGTTGTACAAGCATCATTCTATGACAGGGATTGTTGTACAAGCATCATTCTATGACAGGGATTGTTGTACAAGCATCATTCTGTGACAGGGATTGTTGTACAAGCATCATTCTATGACAGGGATTGTTGTACAAGCATCATTCTGTGACAGGGATTGTTGTACAAGCATCATTCTGTGACAGGGATTGTTGTACAAGCATCATTCTATGACAGGGATTGTTGTACAAGCATCATTCTATGACAGGGATTGTTGTACAAGCATCATTATGTGACAGGGATTGTTGTACAAGCATCATTATATGACAGGGATTGTTGTACAAGCATCATTCTATGACACGGATTGTTGTACAAGCATCATTATGTGACAGGGATTGTTGTACAAGCATCATTCTATGGCAGGGATTGTTGTACAAGCATCATTCTATGACAGGGTTTGTTGTACAAGCATCATTCTATGACATGGATTGTTGTACACGCATCATTCTATGACAGGGATTGTTGTACAAACATCATTCTATGACAGGGATTGTTGTACAAGCATCATTCTATATCAGGGATTGTTGTACAACCATCATTCTATGACAGGGTTTGTTGTACACGCATCATTCTATGACAGGGATTGTTGTACAAGCATCATTCTATGACAGGGATTGTTGTACAAGCATCATTCTATGACAGGGATTGTTGTACAAGCATCATTCTATATCAGGGATTGTTGTACAAGCATCATTCTATATCAGGGATTGTTGTACAAGCATCATTCTATGACAGGGATTGTTGTACAAGCATCATTCTGTGACAGGGATTGTTGTACAAGCATCATTCTGTGACAGGGATTGTTGTACAAGCATCATTCTATGACAGGGATTGTTGTACAAGCATCATTCTGTGACAGGGATTGTTGTACAAGCATCATTCTATGACAGGGATTGTTGTACAAGCATCATTATGTGACAGGGATTGTTGTACAAGCATCATTATATGACAGGGATTGTTGTACAAGCATCATTCTATGACAGGGATTGTTGTACAAGCATCATTCTATGACAGGGATTGTTGTACAAGCATCATTATATGACAGGGATTGTTGTACAAGCATCATTATATGACAGGGATTGTTGTACAAGCATCATTCTATGACAGGGATTGTTGTACAAGCATCATTATGTGACAGGGATTGTTGTACAAGCATCATTCTATGACAGGGATTGTTGTACAAGCATCATTCTATGACAGGGATTGTTGTACAAGCATCATTCTATGACAGGGATTGTTGTACAAGCATCATTATGTGACAGGGATTGTTGTACAAGCATCATTCTATGACAGGGATTGTTGTACAAGCATCATTATGTGACAGGGATTGTTGTACAAGCATCATTCTATGACAGGGATTGTTGTACAAGCATCATTATGTGACAGGGATTGTTGTACAAGCATCATTATGTGACAGGGATTGTTGTACAAGCATCATTCTATGACAGGGATTGTTGTACAAGCATCATTCTATGACAGGGTTTGTTGTACAAGCATCATTATGTGACAGGGATTGTTGTACAAGCATCAT
>JABXNX010003868.1:0-20969 GCA_014843695.1 Archivesica marissinica
CCGGTCGTGGCACACCACATGGCGAAGTTGAGCTGATTCTGCCAAAACTGCATCGGTGTGCTGTTCCAAGCCTGCGCCACGGTGTCCGTCTTGACAGGAGGTAGCCTGTATTTTCGCCAGATATTCGTAACCTCGGTGTAGAAGACCTCGTTCGGGCCGACCGTGATCATCAGGGTGGTTAGGTTCACGGCCTCAAGCTGGCGTTTATATACACCGCCGGTTTTATAAGTAACCGAAGGATTATAGCCGAAAGTTCTATTTAAAGCATTAGCCATATTTTATTATAACTATGTTTCAAACAATCACCGATGTTCAAAGGGGTGAGGCCACAAGCCTCCAACAATATATTGATAACCGCGGCGGGGATCTACGCGTTGGCCTTAGATCAATAACACTTACGGTCGGTTGGTATAATACGATCATAAACGAAGGATTTGGGTACCAAAAAGAGGGTACTATAACCGCGGTAAAATTATCACCGGGTTTATGGAATTTCGAGGATTTACAAACATTTATAGATACAGAATTTACCGACTTCGCGAGTATCAGCATTTGTAAATCTAATGGAATCGCAACCCTAGATGTCAAACGCGAAACAATAACTATGACACCTGGTATGTGTGACATACTAGGTATATTTAAAACGTATAACGCTAATAAAGGTTGGTTGGAACCCGGTATATACGTCGGCGAAAAACCGGTAAGTTTTGCCTTAACTAAAACTATTCGAGTGCACTTAGAACAATTAAATACGTCGTATGACGTATGTGATGGAGCTCCGAGTACACTCCTTAAGATAATAGACGCGGGAAATGCTTTCTTCGGGGAACCCGTTGTTATAGATTATCCTAATCAAGAATTCAAACATTTGGAACGCGGTTGTATTAACGAATTGGATATTACTATCAGAGATGATAATGGAAGAAAGTTTAATAGCGCTAATAATAAATATTCTGGATACCCTATGACTATAGCGGGTAGAATTTTACGCATGTCTATTTCTTCCATACAATCTGGTAGCGGAGGCAATGGTTTAGATACGATTACGGTACATTCCGTAATTAACGGAATTACACAAAAAGAAAGTATTACAAAAATTAAGGACGTTCGATCGGCGTATATAGTTTTTGCTAATCCTATTGAAGTGATGGCGGGTAATGTTATAAACTTTGTAACGACTTCGGCTAGACCGTTAGACGCTATTAGTGTTGTAGCTATAATAGTTGAACTAGATTTATAATATGAAAGAGTAAGAAAAAAGATGGCGTTATACTATACCTATAACGGAAGAGATTAATGTAGATCCCTCGATTTTTAGAATGGGGAGAATCGTAGAGATTCAAACCTTACTACATAACGAACGTAATAATCGGGTAACTATATCTAAAAAATATAAACGATTAGCAAATATCATCGAAGGAGCTAATACAATATTCGCTACGGGTTCTATAGTTAGCGGAGTCGGAAGCGTTACTATAACAACGACGATCGTAGGAACTCCGATAGCTATAGGATTGGGTGTAGCTGCCGCGGCTAGCGGACTTTTATGCAGGGTAGGAAGAAAAGTCGTACGCCATCTAGAAAATAAAAGTAAAAAACACGATCGTATAGCGATTGCCGCCCAATCTAAGAAAAACAGTATCGATCTCATAATAAGCGAAGCTATTCGGGATAACGTAATATCCGACCCCGAATTTACTGTTTGCAAGTTGGTGCCTAGCACTGTTTGCCGGTTGTTGCTTAGTACTGTTTGCTGCAGGTTGGTGCCTAGTACTGTTTGCAAGTTGTTGTTTAGTACTATTTGCAGGTTGTGCTTAGCACTATTTGCAGGTATGTGCCTAGTACTGTTTGCAGGTTGGTGCCTAGCACTGTTTGCAGGTTGTTGTTTAGTACTGTTTGCAGGTTGTTGCCTAACACTGTTTCCAGATTGTTGTTTAACACTGTTTGCATGTTGTTGTTTAGCACTGTTGCAGGTTGTTATTAGAACTGTTTGCAGGTTGTTGTTTAGTACTATTTGCAGGTTGTTGTTTAGTACTATTTGCAGGTTGTTGTTTAGTACTGTTTGCAGGTTGTTGTTTAGCACTATTTGCAGGTTGTTGTTTAGTACTGTGTGCAGGTTGTTGTTTAGTACTGTTTGCAGGTTGTTGCTTAGTACTGTTTGCAGGTTGTTGTTTAGTACTGTTTGCAGGTTGTTGTTTAGTACTGTTTGCAGGTTGATGTTTAGTACTGTTTGCAGGTTGTTGTTTACTACTGTTTGCAGGTTGTTGTTTAGCACTATTTGCAGGTTGTTGTTTAGTACTGTGTGCAGGTTGTTGTTTAGTACTGTTTGCAGGTTGTTGCTTAGTACTGTTTGCAGGTTGTTGTTTAGTACTGTTTGCAGGTTGTTGTTTAGTACTGTTTGCAGGTTGATGTTTAGTACTGTTTGCAGGTTGTTGTTTACTACTGTTTGCAGGTTGTTGTTTAGCACTATTTGCAGGTTGTTGTTTAGTACTGTGTGCAGGTTGTTGTTTAGTACTGTTTGCAGGTTGTTGCTTAGTACTGTTTGCAGGTTGTTGTTTAGTACTGTTTGCAGGTTGTTGCTTAGTACTGTTTGCAGGTTGATGTTTAGTACTGTTTGCAGGTTGTTGTTTACTACTGTTTGCAGGTTGTTGTTTAGCACTGTTTGCAGGTTGGTGTTTAGCACTGTTTGCATGTTGGTGTTTAGCAGTGTTTGCAGGTTGTTGTCTAGCACTGTTTGCAGGTTGTTGTTAGCACTGTTTGTGAGTAGTTGTTTAGCACTGTTTGCAGGTTGTTGTTTAGTACTGTGTGCAGGTTGTTGTTTAGTACTGTTTGCAGGTTGATGTTTAGCACTGTTTGCAGGTTGTTGTTTAGTACTGTTTGCAGGTTGTTGTTTAGCACTGTTTGCAGGTTGATGCTTAGCACTATTTGCAGGTTGTTGTTTAGTACTGTTTGCAGGTTGGTGCCTAGCACTGTTTACAGGTTGTTGTTTAGTACTGTTTGCAGGTTGTGCTTAGCACTATTTGCAGGTTGTTGTTTAGTAGTTTGCAGGTTGTTGTTTAGTACTGTGTGCAGGTTGTTGTTTAGTACTGTTTGCACGTTGTTGTTTAGCACTGTTTGCAGGTTGATGTTTAGCACTGTTTGCAGGTTGTTTAATACTGTTTGCAGGTTGTTGTTTAGCACTGTTTGCAGGTTGATGCTTAGCACTATTTGCAGGTTGTTGTTTAGTACTATTTGCAGGTTGGTGCCTAGCACTGTTTACAGGTTGTTGTTTAGTACTGTTTGCAGGTTGGTGTTAGCACTGTTGCATGTTGTTGATTAGCACTGTTTGCAGGTTGTTGTTTAGTACTGTGTGCAGGTTGGTGCCTAGCACTGTTTACAGGTTGTTGTTTAGTAGTTTGCAGGTTGTTGTTTAGTACTGTTTGCAGGTTGTTATTTAGTACTGTTTGCAGGTTGGTGTTTAGCAGTGTTTGCATGTTGGTGTTTAACAGTGTTTGCAGGTTGGTGTTCACCACTGTTTGCAGGTTGGTGTTTAGCACTGTTTGCAGGTTGGTATTTAGCACTGTTTGTAGGTTGGTGTTTAGCTCTGTTTGTAGGTTGGTGTTTAGCTCTGTTTGCAGGTTGGTATTTAACACTGTTTGCAGGTTGGTATTTAGCACTGTTTGCAGGTTGGTATTTAACACTGTTTGCATGTTGGTATTTAGCACTGTTTGTAGGTTGGTGTTTAGCACTGTTTGCAAGTTGTTGCTTAACACTGTTTACAGATTGTTGGTTAGCACTGTTTGCAGGTTGGTGTTAGCACTGTTTGCAGGTTGTTGTTTAGCACTGTTTGCAGTTTTTGTTTAGTACTGTTTGCAGGTTGTTGTTTAGTACTGTTTGCAGGTTGTTGTTTAGCACTGTTTGCAGGTTGATGTTTAGCACTGTTTACAGGTTGTTGTTTAGTACTGTTTGCAGGTTGTTGTTTAGCACTGCTTACAGGTTGATGCTTAGCACTATTTGCAGGTTGTTGTTTAGCACTATTTGCAGGTTGTTGTTTAGTACTGTTTGCAGGTTGTTGTTTAGTACTGTTTGCAGGTTTGCTTAGCACTATTTGCAGGTTGTTGTTTAGTACTAGTTGCAGGTTGTTGTTTAGTACTGTTTGCAGGTTGTTGTTTAGTACTGTTTGCAGGTTGTTGTTTAGTACTGTTTGCAGGTTGTTGTTTAGTACTGTGTGCAGGTTGTTGTTTAGTACTGTTTGCAGGTTGTTGTTTAGTACTGTTTGCAGGTTGTTGTTTAGTACTGTTTGCACGTTGTTGTTTAGTACTGTTTGCAGGTTGATGCTTAGTACTGTTTGCAGGTTGTTGCTTAGTACTGTTTGCAGGTTGTTGTTAGCACTGTTTGCAGCTTGGTGTTTAGCACTGTTTGCATGTTGGTGTTTAGCAGTGTTTGCAGGTTGTTGTCTAGCACTGTTTGCAGGTTGGTGTTTAGCACTGTTTGCAGGTTGTTGTTTAGTACTGTTTGCAGGTTGTTGTTTAGTACTGTTTGCAGGTTGTTGTTTAGTACTGTTTGCAGGTTGTTGTTTAGCACTGTTTGCAGGTTGTTGTTTAGTACTGTTTGCAGTTGTTGTTTAGCACTATTTGCAGGTTGTTGTTTAGTACTGTTTGCAGGTTGTTGTTTAGCACTGTTTGCAGGTTGTTGTTTAGTACTGTTTGCAGGTTGTTGTTTAGTACTGTTTGCAGTTTTTGTTTAGCACTGTTTGCAGGTTGTGTTTAGCACTGTTTGCAGGTTGTTGTTTAGTACTGTTTGCAGGTTGTTGTTTAGTACTGTTTGCAGGTTGTTGTTTAGTACTGTTTGCAGGTTGTTGCTTAGTACTGTTTGCAGGTTGTTGTTTAGTACTGTTTGCAGGTTGTTGTTTAGCACTGTTTGCAGGTTGTTGTTTAGCACTGTTTGCAGGTTGTTGTTTAGCACTGTTTGCAGGTTGTTGTTTAGTACTGTTTGCAGGTTGTTGTTAGTACTGTTTGCAGGTTGTTGTTTAGCACTGTTTGCAGGTTGTTGTTTAGCAGTTTGCAGGTTGTTGTTTAGTACTGTTTGCAGGTTGTTGTTTAGCACTATTTGCAGGTTGTTGTTTAGTACTGTTTGCAGGTTGTGTTTAGCACTGTTTGCAGGTTGTTGCTTAGCACTATTTGCAGGTTGTTGTTTAGTACTGTTTGCAGGTTGTTGTTTAGTACTGTTTGCAGGTTGTTGTTAGCACTGTTTGCAGGTTGTGCCTAACACTGTTTGCAGGTTGTGTTAGTACTGTTTGCAGGTTGTTGTATAGTACTGTTTGCAGGTTGTTGCTAGCACTGTTTACAGGTTGTTGTTTAGTACTGTTTGCAGGTTGTGCTTAGCACTATTTGCAGGTTGTTGTTTAGTACTGTTTGCAGGTTGTTGTTTAGTACTGTTTGCAGGTTGTAGTTTAGCACCGTTTGCAGGTTGTGCTTAGCACTATTTGCAGGTTGTTGTTTAGTACTGTTTGCAGGTTGTTGCCTAACAATGTTTGCAGGTTGTTGTTTAGCACTGTTTGCAGGTTGATGCCTAGCACTGTTTACAGGTTGTTGTTTAGCAGTTTGCAGGTTGTGCTTAGCACTATTTGCAGGTTGTTGTTTAGTACTGTTTGCAGGTTGTTGTTTAGTACTGTTTGCAGGTTGTTGTTTAGTACTATTTGCAGGTTGTTGTTTAGTACTGTTTGCAGGTTGTTGTTTAGTACTGTTTGCAGGTTGTGCTTAGCACTATTTGCAGGTTGTTGTTTAGCACTGTTTGCAGGTTGTTGCTTAGCACTGTTTGCAGGTTGTTGTTTAGTACTGTTTGCAGGTTGTTGTTTAGCACTGTTTGCATGTTGTTGTTTAGTACTGTTTGCAGGTTGTTGTTTAGTACTGTTTGCAGGTTGTTGTTTAGCACTGTTTGCAGGTTGTTGTTTAGCACTGTTTACATGTTGTTGTTTAGTACTGTTTGCAGGTTGTTGTTTAGCACTGTTTGCAGGTTGTTGCTTAGTACTATGTGCAGGTTGTTGTTTAGCACTATTTGCAGGTTGTTGTTTAGTACTGTTTGCAGGTTGTTGTTTAGCACTGTTTGCAGGTTGATGTTTAGCACTGTTTACATGTTGTTGTTTAGTACTGTTTGCAGGTTGTTGTTTAGCACTGCTTACAGGTTGATGCTTAGCACTATGTGCAGGTTGTTGTTTAGCACTATTTGCAGGTTGTTGTTTAGTACTGTTTGCAGGTTGTTGTTTAGCACTGTTTGCAGGTTGATGTTTAGCACTGTTTACATGTTGTTGTTTAGTACTGTTTGCAGGTTGTTGTTTAGCACTGCTTACAGGTTGATGCTTAGCACTATGTGCAGGTTGTTGTTTAGCACTATTTGCAGGTTGTTGTTTAGTACTGTTTGCAGGTTGTTGTTTAGTACTGTTTGCAGGTTTGCTTAGCACTATTTGCAGGTTGTTGTTTAGTACTAGTTGCAGGTTGTTGTTTAGTACTGTTTGCAGGTTGTTGTTTAGTACTGTTTGCAGGTTGTTGTTTAGTACTGTTTGCAGGTTGTTGTTTAGTACTGTGTGCAGGTTGTTGTTTAGTACTGTTTGCAGGTTGTTGTTTAGTACTGTTTGCAGGTTGTTGTTTAGTACTGTTTGCACGTTGTTGTTTAGTACTGTTTGCGGGTTGTTGTTTAGTACTGTTTGCAGGTTGTTGTTTAGCACTATGTGCAGGTTGTTGTTTAGTACTGTTTGCAGGTTGATGCTTAGTACTGTTTGCAGGTTGTTGCTTAGTACTGTTTGCAGGTTGTTGTTAGCACTGTTTGCAGCTTGGTGTTTAGCACTGTTTGCATGTTGGTGTTTAGCAGTGTTTGCAGGTTGTTGTCTAGCACTGTTTGCAGGTTGGTGTTAGCACTGTTTGCAGGTTGTTGTTTAGCACTGTTAGCAGGTTGTTGTTTAGTACTGTTTGCAGGTTGTTGTTTAACAGTTTGCGGGTTGATGTTTAGCACTGTTTGCAGGTTATTGTTTAGCACTGTTTGCAGGTTGTTGTTTAGCACTGTTTGCAGGTTGATGTTAAGCACTGTTTGCAGGTTGTTGTTTAGCACAGTTTGCAGGTTGTTGTTTAGCATTGTTTGCAGGTTGTTGTTTAGCACTGCTTGCAGGTTGATGCTTAGCACTATTTGCAGGTTGATGTTTAGCACTATTTGCAGGTTGTTGTTTAGTACTGTTTGCAGGTTGTTGTTTAGTACTGTTTGCAGGTTGTGCTTAGCACTATTTGCAGGTTGTTGTTTAGTACTGTTTGCAGGTTGTTGTTTAGTACTGTTTGCAGGTTGTTGCTTAGTACTGTTTGCAGGTTGTTGTTTAGTACTGTTTGCAGGTTGTTGTTTAGTACTGTTTGCAGGTTGTTGTTTAGCACTGTTTGCAGGTTGTTGTTTATTACTGTTTGCAGGTTGTTGTTTAGTACTGTTGCTGGTTGTTGTTATGGAACTGTTTGCAGGTTGTTGGTTAGTACTGTTTGCAGGTTGTTGTTTAGTACTGTTTACAGGTTGTTGTTTAGTACTGTTTGCAGGTTGTTGTTTAGCACTATTTGCAGGTTGTTGTTTAGTACTGTTTGCAGGTTGTTGTTTAGTACTGTTTGCAGGTTGTTGTTTAGTACTGTTTGCAGGTTGTTGTTTAGTACTGTTTGCAGGTTGTTGTTTAGCACTGTTTGCAGGTTGATGCTTAGCACTGTTTGCAGGTTGGTGCCTAACACTGTTTGCAGGTTGTTGTTTAGTACTGTTTGCAGGTTGTTGTATAGTACTGTTTGCAGGTTGGTGCCTAGCACTGTTTACAGGTTGTTGTTTAGTACTGTTTGCAGGTTGTGCTTAGCACTATTTGCAGGTTGTTGTTTAGTACTGTTTGCAGGTTGTTGTTTAGTACTGTTTGCAGGTTGTTGTTTAGCACTGTTTGCAGGTTGTTGTTTAGTACTGTTTGCAGGTTGTTGTTTAGTACTGTTTGCAGGTTGTTGTTTAGTACTGTTTGCAGGTTGTTGTTTAGCACTGTTTGCAGGTTGATGTTTAGCACTGTTTGCAGGTTGTTGTTTAGCACGGTTTGCAGGTTGTTGTTTAGCACTGTTTGCAGGTTGTTGTTTAGCACTGCTTGCAGGTTGATGCTTAGCACTATTTGCAGGTTGATGTTTAGCACTATTTGCAGGTTGTTGTTTAGTACTGTTTGCAGGTTGTTGTTTAGTACTGTTTGCAGGTTGTGCTTAGCACTATTTGCAGGTTGTTGTTTAGTACTGTTTGCAGGTTGTTGCTTAGTACTGTTTGCAGGTTGTTGTTTAGTACTGTTTGCAGGTTGTTGTTTAGTACTGTTTGCAGGTTGTTGTTTAGCACTGTTTGCAGGTTGTTGTTTAGTACTGTTTGCAGGTTGTTGTTTAGTACTGTTTGCAGGTTGTTGTTTAGTACTGTTGCTGGTTGTTGTTATGGAACTGTTTGCAGGTTGTTGGTTAGTACTGTTTGCAGGTTGTTGTTTAGTACTGTTTGCAGGTTGTTGTTAAGTACTGTTTGCAGGTTGTTGTTTAGTACTGTTTGCAGGTTGTTGTTTAGTACTGTTTGCAGGTTGTTGTTTAGCACTGTTTGCAGGTTGTTGTTTAGTACTGTTTGCAGGTTGTTGTTTAGTACTGTTTGCAGGTTGTTGCTTAGTACTGTTTGCAGGTTGTTGTTAGCACTGTTTGCAGGTTGGTGTTTAGCACTGTTTGCATGTTGGTGTTTAGCACTGTTTGCAGGTTGTTGTTTAGCACTGTTTGCAGGTTGGTGTTAGCACTGTTTGCAGGTTGTTGTTTAGCACTGTTTGCAGGTTGTTGTTTAGTACTGTTTGCAGGTTGTTGTTTAGCACTGTTTGCAGGTTGTTGTTTAGTACTGTTTGCAGGTTGTTGTTTAGCACTGTTTGCAGGTTGTTGTTTAGCACTGTTTGCAGGTTGTGTTTAGCACTGTTTGCAGGTTGTTGTTTAGCACTGTTTGCAGGTTGTTGTTTAGCACTGTTTGCAGGTTGTGCTTAGCACTGTTTGCAGGTTGTTGTTTAGCACTGTTTGCAGGTTGGTATTTAGCACTGTTTGCATGTTGGTGTTTAGCACTGTTTGCAGGTTGTTGTTTAGCACCATTTGCAGGTTGGTGTTTAGCACTGTTTGCAGGTTGGTGTTTAGCACTGTTTGCATGTTGGTGTTTAGCACTGTTTGCATGTTGGTGTTTAGCTCTGTTTGCAGGTTGATGTTTAGCACTGTTTGCAGGTTGGTGTTTAGCACTGTTTGCAGGTTGGTATTTAGCACTGTTTGTAGGTTGGTGTTTAGCACTGTTTGCAGGTTGGTATTTAACACTGTTTGTAGGTTGGTGATTAGCACTATTTGCAAGTTGTTGTTTAGCACTGTTTGCAGGTTGTTGTTTAGCTCTAGCACTGTTTGCAAGTTGTTGCTTAGCACTGTTTGCAGGTTGGTGCCTAGCACTGTTTGCAGGTTGGTGCCTAGCACTGTTTGCAAGTTGATGCCTAGCACTGTTTGCAGGTTGGTGCCTAGCACTGTTTGCAAGTTGGTGCCTAGCACTGTTTGCCGGTTGTTGCTTAGTACTGTTTGCTGCAGGTTGGTGCCTAGTACTGTTTGCAAGTTGTTGTTTAGTACTATTTGCAGGTTGTGCTTAGCACTATTTGCAGGTATGTGCCTAGTACTGTTTGCAGGTTGGTGCCTAGCACTGTTTGCAGGTTGTTGTTTAGTACTGTTTGCAGGTTGGTGCCTAACACTGTTTGCAGATTGGTGTTTAACAGTGTTTGCATGTTGGTGTTTAGCACTGGTTGCAGGTTGGTATTAGAACTGTTTGCAGGTTGTTGTTTAGTACTGTTTGCAGGTTGTTGTTTAGTACTATTTGCAGGTTGTTGTTTAGCACTGTTTGTAGGTTGTTGTTTAGTACTGTTTGCAGGTTCTTGTTTAGCATTGCTTGCAGGTTGATGCTTAGTACTATTTGCAGGTTGTTGTTTAGCTCTATTTGCAGGTTGTTGTTTAGTACTGTTTGCAGGTTGTGCTTCGCACTATTTGTAGGTTGTTGCTTAGTACTGTTTGCAGGTTGTTGTTTAGTACTGTTTGCAAGTTGTTGTTTAGTACTGTTTACAGGTTGTTGTTTAATACTGTTTACAGGTTGTTGTTTAGCACTGTTTGCAGGTTGTTGTTTAGTACAGTTTGCATGTTGTTGTTTAGTACTGTGTGCAGATTGTTGTTTAGTACTGTTGCAGGTTGTTGTTATGTAACTGTTTGCAAGTTGTTGTTTAGTACTATTTGCAGGTTGTTGTTTATTACTGTTTGCAGGTTGTTGTTTAGTACTGTTTGCAGGTTGTTGTTTAGCACTATTTGCAGGTTGTTGTTTAGTACTGTTTGCAGGTTGTTGCTTAGTACTGTTTGCAGGTTGTTGTTTAGTACTGTTTGCAGGTTGTTGTTTAGCACTGTTTGCAGGTTGTTGTTTAGTACTGTTTGCAGGTTGTGCTTAGCACTATTTGCAGGTTGTTGTTTAGTAGTTTGCAGGTTGTTGTTTAGTACTGTTTGCAGGTTGTTGTTTAGTACTGTTTGCAGGTTGTTGTTTAGTACTGTTTGCAGGTTGATGCTTAGCACTATTTGCAGGTTGTTGTTTAGTACTGTTTGCAGGTTGGTGCCTAGCACTGTTTACAGGTTGTTGTTTAGTACTGTTTGCAGGTTGTGCTTAGCACTATTTGCAGGTTGTTGTTTAGTAGTTTGCAGGTTGTTGTTTAGTACTGTGTGCAGGTTGTTGTTTAGTACTGTTTGCACGTTGTTGTTTAGCACTGTTTGCAGGTTGATGTTTAGCACTGTTTGCAGGTTGTTGTTTAATACTGTTTGCAGGTTGTTTTTTAGCACTGTTTGCAGGTTGATGCTTAGCACTATTTGCAGGTTGTTGTTTAGTACTATTTGCAGGTTGGTGCCTAGCACTGTTTACAGGTTGTTGTTTAGTACTGTTTGCAGGTTGATGTTAGCACTGTTGCATGTTGTTGATTAGCACTGTTTGCAGGTTGTTGTTTAGTACTGTGTGCAGGTTGGTGCCTAGCACTGTTTACAGGTTGTTGTTTAGTAGTTTGCAGGTTGTTGTTTAGTACTGTTTGCAGGTTGTTGTTTAGTACTGTTTGCAGGTTGGTGTTTAGCAGTGTTTGCATGTTGGTGTTTAACAGTGTTTGCAGGTTGGTGTTCACCACTGTTTGCAGGTTGGTGTTTAGCACTGTTTGCAGGTTGGTATTTAGCACTGTTTGTAGGTTGGTGTTTAGCTCTGTTTGTAGGTTGGTGTTTAGCTCTGTTTGCAGGTTGGTATTTAACACTGTTTGCAGGTTGGTATTTAGCACTGTTTGCAGGTTGGTATTTAACACTGTTTGCATGTTGGTATTTAGCACTGTTTGTAGGTTGGTGTTTAGCACTGTTTGCAAGTTGTTGCTTAACACTGTTTACAGATTGTTGGTTAGCACTGTTTGCAGGTTGGTGTTAGCACTGTTTGCAGGTTGTTGTTTAGCACTGTTTGCAGTTGTTGTTTAGTACTGTTTGCAGGTTGTTGTTTAGTACTGTTTGCAGGTTGTTGTTTAGCACTGTTTGCAGGTTGATGTTTAGCACTGTTTGCAGGTTGTTGTTTAGTACTGTTTGCAGGTTGTTGTTTAGCACTGTTTGCAGGTTGATGCTTAGCACTGTTTGCAGGTTGTTGTTTAGCACTGTTTGCAGGTTGTTGTTTAGACTGTTTGCAGGTTGTGTTTAGTACTGTTTGCAGGTTGTTGTTAGTACTGTTTGCAGGTTTGTTAGCACTTTGAGGTTGTTGTTTAGTACTGTTGCAGGTTGTTGTTTAGTACTGTTTGCAGGTTGTTGTTTAGTACTGTTTGCAGGTTGTTGTTTAGTACTGTTGCAGGTTGTTGTTTAGCACTGTTTGCAGGTTGTTGTTTAGTACTGTTTGCAGGTTGTTGTTTAGTACTGTTTGCAGGTGATGCTTAGCACTATTGCAGGTGTGTTTAGTACTGTTTGCAGGTTGGTGCCTAGCACTGTTTACAGGTTGTTGTTTAGTACTGTTTGCAGGTTGTGCTTAGCACTATTTGCAGGTTGTTGTTTAGTAGTTTGCAGGTTGTTGTTTAGTACTGTGTGCAGGTTGTTGTTTAGTACTGTTTGCACGTTGTTGTTTAGCACTGTTTGCAGGTTGATGTTTAGCACTGTTTGCAGGTTGTTGTTTAATACTGTTTGCAGGTTGTTTTTTAGCACTGTTTGCAGGTTGATGCTTAGCACTATTTGCAGGTTGTTGTTTAGTACTATTTGCAGGTTGGTGCCTAGCACTGTTTACAGGTTGTTGTTTAGTACTGTTTGCAGGTTGATGTTAGCACTGTTGCATGTTGTTGATTAGCACTGTTTGCAGGTTGTTGTTTAGTACTGTGTGCAGGTTGGTGCCTAGCACTGTTTACAGGTTGTTGTTTAGTAGTTTGCAGGTTGTTGTTTAGTACTGTTTGCAGGTTGTTGTTTAGTACTGTTTGCAGGTTGGTGTTTAGCAGTGTTTGCATGTTGGTGTTTAACAGTGTTTGCAGGTTGGTGTTCACCACTGTTTGCAGGTTGGTGTTTAGCACTGTTTGCAGGTTGGTATTTAGCACTGTTTGTAGGTTGGTGTTTAGCTCTGTTTGCAGGTTGGTATTTAGCACTGTTTGCAGGTTGGTATTTAACACTGTTTGCATGTTGGTATTTAGCACTGTTTGTAGGTTGGTGTTTAGCACTGTTTGCAAGTTGTTGCTTAACACTGTTTACAGATTGTTGGTTAGCACTGTTTGCAGGTTGGTGTTAGCACTGTTTGCAGGTTGTTGTTTAGCACTGTTTGCAGTTTTTGTTTAGTACTGTTTGCAGGTTGTTGTTTAGTACTGTTTGCAGGTTGTTGTTTAGCACTGTTTGCAGGTTGATGTTTAGCACTGTTTACAGGTTGTTGTTTAGTACTGTTTGCAGGTTGTTGTTTAGCACTGCTTACAGGTTGATGCTTAGTACTATTTGCAGGTTGTTGTTTAGCACTATTTGCAGGTTGTTGTTTAGTACTGTTTGCAGGTTGTTGTTTAGTACTGTTTGCAGGTTTGCTTAGCACTATTTGCAGGTTGTTGTTTAGTACTAGTTGCAGGTTGTTGTTTAGTACTGTTTGCAGGTTGTTGTTTAGTACTGTTTGCAGGTTGTTGTTTAGTACTGTTTGGAGGTTGATGCTTAGCACTATTTGCAGGTTGTTGTTTAGTACTGTTTGCAGGTTGGTGCCTAGCACTGTTTACAGGTTGTTGTTTAGTACTTTTGCAGGTTGTGCTTAGCACTATTTGCAGGTTGTTGTTTAGTAGTTTGCAGATTGTTGTTTAGTACTGTGTGCAGGTTGTTGTTTAGTACTGTTTGCACGTTGTTGTTTAGCACTGTTTGCAGGTTGATGCTTAGCACTATTTGCAGGTTGTTGTTTAGTACTATTTGCAGGTTGGTGCCTAGCACTGTTTACAGGTTGTTGTTTAGTACTGTTTGCAGGTTGATGTTAGCACTGTTGCATGTTGTTGATTAGCACTGTTTGCAGGTTGTTGTTTAGTACTGTGTGCAGGTTGGTGCCTAGCACTGTTTACAGGTTGTTGTTTAGTACTGTTTGCAGGTTGTGCTTAGCACTATTTGCAGGTTGTTGTTTAGTAGTTTGCAGGTTGTTGTTTAGTACTGTGTGCAGGTTGTTGTTTAGTACTGTTTGCACGTTGTTGTTTAGCACTGTTTGCAGGTTGATGCTTAGCACTATTTGCAGGTTGTTGTTTAGTACTGTTTGCAGGTTGGTGCCTAGCACTGTTTACAGGTTGTTGTTTAGTACTGTTTGCAGGTTGTGCTTAGCACTATTTGCAGGTTGTTGTTTAGTAGTTTGCAGGTTGTTGTTTAGTACTGTGTGCAGGTTGTTGTTTAGTACTGTTTGCACGTTGTTGTTTAGCACTGTTTGCAGGTTGATGTTTAGCACTGTTTGCAGGTTGTTTAATACTGTTTGCAGGTTGTTGTTTAGCACTGTTTGCAGGTTGATGCTTAGCACTATTTGCAGGTTGTTGTTTAGTACTATTTGCAGGTTGGTGCCTAGCACTGTTTACAGGTTGTTGTTTAGTACTGTTTGCAGGTTGATGTTAGCACTGTTGCATGTTGTTGATTAGCACTGTTTGCAGGTTGTTGTTTAGTACTGTGTGCAGGTTGGTGCCTAGCACTGTTTACAGGTTGTTGTTTAGTAGTTTGCAGGTTGTTGTTTAGTACTGTTTGCAGGTTGTTGTTTAGTACTGTTTGCAGGTTGGTGTTTAGCAGTGTTTGCATGTTGGTGTTTAACAGTGTTTGCAGGTTGGTGTTCACCACTGTTTGCAGGTTGGTGTTTAGCACTGTTTGCAGGTTGGTATTTAGCACTGTTTGTAGGTTGGTGTTTAGCTCTGTTTGTAGGTTGGTGTTTAGCTCTGTTTGCAGGTTGGTATTTAACACTGTTTGCAGGTTGGTATTTAGCACTGTTTGCAGGTTGGTATTTAACACTGTTTGCATGTTGGTATTTAGCACTGTTTGTAGGTTGGTGTTTAGCACTGTTTGCAAGTTGTTGCTTAACACTGTTTACAGATTGTTGGTTAGCACTGTTTGCAGGTTGGTGTTAGCACTGTTTGCAGGTTGTTGTTTAGCACTGTTTGCAGTTTTTGTTTAGTACTGTTTGCAGGTTGTTGTTTAGTACTGTTTGCAGGTTGTTGTTTAGCACTGTTTGCAGGTTGATGTTTAGCACTGTTTACAGGTTGTTGTTTAGTACTGTTTGCAGGTTGTTGTTTAGCACTGCTTGCAGGTTGATGCTTAGCACTATTTGCAGGTTGTTGTTTAGCACTATTTGCAGGTTGTTGTTTAGTACTGTTTGCAGGTTGTTGTTTAGTACTGTTTGCAGGTTTGCTTAGCACTATTTGCAGGTTGTTGTTTAGTACTAGTTGCAGGTTGTTGTTTAGTACTGTTTGCAGGTTGTTGTTTAGTACTGTTTGCAGGTTGTTGTTTAGTACTGTTTGCAGGTTGTTGTTTAGTACTGTGTGCAGGTTGTTGTTTAGTACTGTTTGCAGGTTGTTGTTTAGTACTGTTTGCAGGTTGTTGTTTAGTACTGTTTGCACGTTGTTGTTTAGTACTGTTTGCGGGTTGTTGTTTAGTACTGTTTGCAGGTTGTTGTTTAGTACTGTTTGCAGGTTGTTGTTAGCACTGTTTGCAGCTTGGTGTTTAGCACTGTTTGCATGTTGGTGTTTAGCAGTGTTTGCAGGTTGTTGTCTAGCACTGTTTGCAGGTTGGTGTTAGCACTGTTTGCAGGTTGTTGTTTAGCACTGTTAGCAGGTTGTTGTTTAGTACTGTTTGCAGGTTGTTGTTTAACAGTTTGCGGGTTGATGTTTAGCACTGTTTGCAGGTTATTGTTTAGCACTGTTTGCAGGTTGTTGTTTAGCACTGTTTGCAGGTTGTTGTTTAGCACAGTTTGCAGGTTGTTGTTTAGCATTGTTTGCAGGTTGTTGTTTAGCACTGCTTGCAGGTTGATGCTTAGCACTGTTTGCAGGTTGTTGTTTAGTACTGTTTGCAGGTTGTTGTTTAGTACTGTTTGCAGGTTGTTGTTTAGTACTGTTTGCAGGTTGTTGTTTAGTACTGTTTGCAGGTTGTTGTTTAGTACTGTTTGCAGGTTGTTGTTTAGTACTGTTTGCAGGTTGTTGTTAGCACTGTTTGCAGGTTGTTGTTTAGCACTGTTTGCAGGTTGATGCTTAGCACTGTTTGCAGGTTGTTGTTTAGCACTGTTTGCAGGTTGTTGTTTAGTACTGTTTGCAGGTTGTTGTTTAGTACTGTTTGCAGGTTGTGCTTAGCACTATTTGCAGGTTGTTGTTTAGTACTGTTTGCAGGTTGTTGTTTAGTACTGTTTGCAGGTTGTTGTTTAGTACTGTTTGCAGGTTGTTGTTTAGTACTGTTTGCAGGTTGTTGTTTAGCACTGTTTGCAGGTTGTTGTTTAGTACTGTTTGCAGGTTGTTGTTTAGTACTGTTTGCAGGTTGTTGTTTAGTACTGTTTGCAGGTTGTTGTTTAGTACTGTTTGCAGGTTGTTGTTTAGTACTGTTTGCAGGTTGTTGTTTAGTACTGTTTGCAGGTTGTTGTTTAGTACTGTTTGCAGGTTGTTGTTTAGCACTGTTTGCAGGTTGTTGTTTAGTACTGTTTGCAGGTTGTGCTTAGCACTATTTGCAGGTTGTTGTTTAGTAGTTTGCAGGTTGTTGTTTAGTACTGTTTGCAGGTTGTTGTTTAGTACTGTTTGCAGGTTGTTGTTTAGCACTGTTTGCAGGTTGATGCTTAGCACTATTTGCAGGTTGTTGTTTAGTACTGTTTGCAGGTTGGTGCCTAGCACTGTTTACAGGTTGTTGTTTAGTACTGTTTGCAGGTTGTGCTTAGCACTATTTGCAGGTTGTTGTTTAGTACTGTTTGCAGGTTGTTGTTTAGTACTGTTTGCAGGTTGTTGTTTAGTACTGTTTGCAGGTTGTTGTTTAGCACTGTTTGCAGGTTGATGCTTAGCACTATTTGCAGGTTGTTGTTTAGTACTGTTTGCAGGTTGGTGCCTAGCACTGTTTACAGGTTGTTGTTTAGTACTGTTTGCAGGTTGTGCTTAGCACTATTTGCAGGTTGTTGTTTAGTAGTTTGCAGGTTGTTGTTTAGTACTGTGTGCAGGTTGTTGTTTAGTACTGTTTGCACGTTGTTGTTTAGCACTGTTTGCAGGTTGATGTTTAGCACTGTTTGCAGGTTGTTGTTTAATACTGTTTGCAGGTTGTTGTTTAGCACTGTTTGCAGGTTGATGCTTAGCACTATTTGCAGGTTGTTGTTTAGTACTATTTGCAGGTTGGTGCCTAGCACTGTTTACAGGTTGTTGTTTAGTACTGTTTGCAGGTTGATGTTAGCACTGTTGCATGTTGTTGATTAGCACTGTTTGCAGGTTGTTGTTTAGTACTGTGTGCAGGTTGGTGCCTAGCACTGTTTACAGGTTGTTGTTTAGTAGTTTGCAGGTTGTTGTTTAGTACTGTTTGCAGGTTGTTGTTTAGTACTGTTTGCAGGTTGGTGTTTAGCAGTGTTTGCATGTTGGTGTTTAACAGTGTTTGCAGGTTGGTGTTCACCACTGTTTGCAGGTTGGTGTTTAGCACTGTTTGCAGGTTGGTATTTAGCACTGTTTGTAGGTTGGTGTTTAGCTCTGTTTGTAGGTTGGTGTTTAGCTCTGTTTGCAGGTTGGTATTTAACACTGTTTGCAGGTTGGTATTTAGCACTGTTTGCAGGTTGGTATTTAACACTGTTTGCATGTTGGTATTTAGCACTGTTTGTAGGTTGGTGTTTAGCACTGTTTGCAAGTTGTTGCTTAACACTGTTTACAGATTGTTGGTTAGCACTGTTTGCAGGTTGGTGTTAGCACTGTTTGCAGGTTGTTGTTTAGCACTGTTTGCAGTTTTTGTTTAGTACTGTTTGCAGGTTGTTGTTTAGTACTGTTTGCAGGTTGATGTTTAGCACTGTTTACAGGTTGTTGTTTAGTACTGTTTGCAGGTTGTTGTTTAGCACTGCTTGCAGGTTGATGCTTAGCACTATTTGCAGGTTGTTGTTTAGCACTATTTGCAGGTTGTTGTTTAGTACTGTTTGCAGGTTGTTGTTTAGTACTGTTTGCAGGTTTGCTTAGCACTATTTGCAGGTTGTTGTTTAGTACTAGTTGCAGGTTGTTGTTTAGTACTGTTTGCAGGTTGTTGTTTAGTACTGTTTGCAGGTTGTTGTTTAGTACTGTTTGCAGGTTGTTGTTTAGTACTGTGTGCAGGTTGTTGTTTAGTACTGTTTGCAGGTTGTTGTTTAGTACTGTTTGCAGGTTGTTGTTTAGTACTGTTTGCACGTTGTTGTTTAGTACTGTTTGCGGGTTGTTGTTTAGTACTGTTTGCAGGTTGTTGTTTAGCACTATGTGCAGGTTGTTGTTTAGTACTGTTTGCAGGTTGATGCTTAGTACTGTTTGCAGGTTGTTGCTTAGTACTGTTTGCAGGTTGTTGTTAGCACTGTTTGCAGCTTGGTGTTTAGCACTGTTTGCATGTTGGTGTTTAGCAGTGTTTGCAGGTTGTTGTCTAGCACTGTTTGCAGGTTGGTGTTAGCACTGTTTGCAGGTTGTTGTTTAGCACTGTTAGCAGGTTGTTGTTTAGTACTGTTTGCAGGTTGTTGTTTAACAGTTTGCGGGTTGATGTTTAGCACTGTTTGCAGGTTATTGTTTAGCACTGTTTGCAGGTTGTTGTTTAGCACTGTTTGCAGGTTGATGTTAAGCACTGTTTGCAGGTTGTTGTTTAGCACAGTTTGCAGGTTGTTGTTTAGCATTGTTTGCAGGTTGTTGTTTAGCACTGCTTGCAGGTTGATGCTTAGCACTATTTGCAGGTTGATGTTTAGCACTATTTGCAGGTTGTTGTTTAGTACTGTTTGCAGGTTGTTGTTTAGTACTGTTTGCAGGTTGTGCTTAGCACTATTTGCAGGTTGTTGTTTAGTACTGTTTGCAGGTTGTTGTTTAGTACTGTTTGCAGGTTGTTGCTTAGTACTGTTTGCAGGTTGTTGTTTAGTACTGTTTGCAGGTTGTTGTTTAGTACTGTTTGCAGGTTGTTGTTTAGCACTGTTTGCAGGTTGTTGTTTAGTACTGTTTGCAGGTTGTTGTTTAGTACTGTTTGCAGGTTGTTGTTTAGTACTGTTGCTGGTTGTTGTTATGGAACTGTTTGCAGGTTGTTGGTTAGTACTGTTTGCAGGTTGTTGTTTAGTACTGTTTACAGGTTGTTGTTTAGTACTGTTTGCAGGTTGTTGTTTAGCACTATTTGCAGGTTGTTGTTTAGTACTGTTTGCAGGTTGTTGTTTAGTACTGTTTGCAGGTTGTTGCTTAGTACTGTTTGCAGGTTGTTGTTTAGTACTGTTTGCAGGTTGTTGTTTAGCACTGTTTGCAGGTTGATGCTTAGCACTGTTTGCAGGTTGGTGCCTAACACTGTTTGCAGGTTGTTGTTTAGTACTGTTTGCAGGTTGTTGTATAGTACTGTTTGCAGGTTGGTGCCTAGCACTGTTTACAGGTTGTTGTTTAGTACTGTTTGCAGGTTGTGCTTAGCACTATTTGCAGGTTGTTGTTTAGTACTGTTTGCAGGTTGTTGTTTAGTACTGTTTGCAGGTTGTTGTTTAGCACTGTTTGCAGGTTGTTGTTTAGTACTGTTTGCAGGTTGTTGTTTAGTACTGTTTGCAGGTTGTTGTTTAGTAATGTTTGCAGGTTGTTGTTTAGCACTGTTTGCAGGTTGATGTTTAGCACTGTTTGCAGGTTGTTGTTTAGCACGGTTTGCAGGTTGTTGTTTAGCACTGTTTGCAGGTTGTTGTTTAGCACTGCTTGCAGGTTGATGCTTAGCACTATTTGCAGGTTGATGTTTAGCACTATTTGCAGGTTGTTGTTTAGTACTGTTTGCAGGTTGTTGTTTAGTACTGTTTGCAGGTTGTGCTTAGCACTATTTGCAGGTTGTTGTTTAGTACTGTTTGCAGGTTGTTGCTTAGTACTGTTTGCAGGTTGTTGTTTAGTACTGTTTGCAGGTTGGTGTTTAGCACTGTTTGCAGGTTGTTGTTTAGTACTGTTTGCAGGTTGTGTTTAGCACTGTTTGCAGGTTGTTGTTTAGTACTGTTTGCAGGTTGTTGTTTAGCACTGTTTGCAGGTTGTTGTTTAGTACTGTTTGCAGGTTGTTGTTTAGTACTGTTTGCAGGTTGTTGTTTAGTACTGTTGCAGGTTGTTGTTATGGAACTGTTTGCAGGTTGTTGTTTAGTACTGTTTGCAGGTTGTTGTTTAGTACTGTTTGCAGGTTGTTGTTTAGTACTGTTTGCAGGTTGTTGTTTAGCACTATTTGCAGGTTGTTTAGTACTGTTTGCAGGTTGTTGTTTAGTACTGTTTGCAGGTTGTTGCTTAGTACTGTTTGCAGGTTGTTGTTTAGTACTGTTTGCAGGTTGTTGTTTAGCACTGTTTGCAGGTTGATGCTTAGCACTGTTTGCAGGTTGGTGCTTAGCACTGTTTGCAGGTTGTTGTTTAGCACTGTTTGCAGGTTGGTGTTAGCACTGTTTGCAGGTTGTTGTTTAGCACTGTTTGCAGGTTGTTGTTTAGTACTGTTTGCAGGTTGTTGTTTAGTACTGTTTGCAGGTTGTTGTTTAGCACTATTTGCAGGTTGATGTTTAGCACTGTTTGCAGGTTGTTGTTTAGTACTGTTTGCAGGTTGTTGTTTAGCACTGTTTGCAGGTTGATGCTTAGTACTATTTGCAGGTTGTTGTTTAGTACTGTTTGCAGGTTGGTGCCTAGCACTGTTTACAGGTAGTTGTTTAGCACTGTTTGCAGGTTGTGCTTAGCACCATTTGCAGGTTGTTGTTTAGTACAGTTTGCAGGTTGGTGCCTAGCACTGTTTACAGGTTGTTGTTTAGCACTGTTTGCAGGTTGTGCTTAGCACTATTTGCAGGTTGTTGTTTAGTACTGTTTGCAGGTTGTTGTTTAGTACTGTTTGCAGGTTGTTGTTTAGTACTGTTTGCAGGTTGTGGTTTAGTACTGTTTGCAGGTTGTTGTTTAGTACTGTTTGCAGGTTGTTGTTTAGAACTGTTTGCAGGTTGTTGTCTAGTACTGTTTGCAGGTTGTGTTTAGCACTGTTTGCAGGTTGTTGTTTAGTACTGTTTGCAGGTTGTTGTTTAGTACTGTTTGCAGGTTGTTGTTTAGTACTGTTTGCAGGTTGGTGTTTAGCAGTGTTTGCATGTTGTTGTTTAACAGTGTTTGCAGGTTGGTGTTTAACACTGTTTGCAGGTTGGTGTTTAACACTGTTTGCAGGTTGGTGTTTAGCAGTGTTTGCATGTTGGTGTTTAACAGTGTTTGCAGGTTGGTGTTTACCACTGTTTGCAGGTTGGTGTTTAGCACTGTTTGCAGGTTGGTGTTTAGCACTGTTTGCAGGTTGGTG
>JABXNX010003869.1:0-20966 GCA_014843695.1 Archivesica marissinica
CACCCACAGACAGCACGGGACACTCACAGACAGCACGGGACACTCACAGACAGCACGGGACACTCACAGACAACACGGGACACTCACATACAGCACGGGACACCCACAGACAGCACGGGACACTCACAGACAGCACGGGACACTCACAGACAGCACGGGACACTCACAGACAGCACGGGACACCCACAGACAGCTCGGGACACTCACAGACAGCACGGGGCACTCACAGACATTGTAGTTTTGTTGTTTTGAACAGGAATATGATTTTAAATATTTCACAATACAATCTGCTATTACATTGTATTTCTGTTGCGACAGGAAACGGTCAGTCCACAGGCAAACGTAACGGTGATTTTGTATTTACTTTTTACACTTTTTTTGCCCAATTAGAAAATCAAAGCACTGTTATGTCCGTCTGTGGGAACAGTGAACGATAGCGTGATTTACAGTGTGTTTTACGTTATTTATCGTCGCTACCGGTTACCCATATGAGCGACGCATCATGAAGAGATTAGTCATTTTAGATTTTTGGAGGATAGTGCAATGATACAGACAGAGACACATTCCAGAGCTCCTCTGGTTCTTTTACGTGCACGGTGTACAGCACCGACACGAGACCTCAGGTTAAAGTCCCATCTGAAAGACTGTTAATTTTATTAGGGTCATATGGGGGATCGAACCAGTCCAGCATGTTATTGACGACAGATCCGTCTGTGAACTCTTGTATTTTTCCTAACTAGGTATACACTGCATGGGACTTATGCCATTGTTGGCTATCAAGCGTGGTGAATTAAATGTAAATTATGATGGACAGTTTGCCTTCGCGGAGGTGAATGCTGACAGGGTATGGTGGATTCGTGACAAGATTACCCGCAAGTTTAGTGTAAAGCGTGTATCTACTAACAGGTAAGAGGAATGGTGTTAATTTAACATGGTTCCGCCTCATTTTAAGAGGATTTCCACTTTTGGATTAAAATCTTGAAAACTAAATATTGTTAGATTTGTTGTTCAGAAAAGATAGTTTTTCACTTATTTTGTTTGGCCGAACCTCTTTGTTTCAGTATTTCCATTCACAGCCATGATTTGGAGTATTTATCGGCGGCACCATTGATTATTCGGAGAGACGCAGGTTATTTTAGTAATTTTATTGTTTGGAGGGTATAGCAAGCTTTAAACCGAGGTATCGTGTCGGTGCTGTACACCATTACAGTGTCTCCTCTCGTTCTTTTACGTGCACGGTGTACAGCACCGACACGAGACCTCGGTTTAAAGTCCCTCTGTATCATTGCACTATCCTCCAAAAATCTAAAATGAATCTCTTCAGGAGGCTTCTATCATATGGGCAACCGGTAGCGACGATAAATAAACGTAAAACATCACCACATTCCTGTGTCTGTATAGCTATACGGAACCATACAAAACACCATTACATACATGTATATACTAATCTATTCCTAGCTCTGGATACAAGTTATTCTATTAAGTTATTCACGTGCAGTATTAATTATTAGAACATAGGCTATAAATAATTATTAAAATAATAGTAGCAGGCGACAATTCATTAATGTGTTTTCTTATTTGTAACTGAAAACTTTGGAAATTCCATGACAGGTTTTACTGTTATTTTCACCGCTAGCATGCAACGTTAACTAATTAATGAGATGACCTTCCGGAATACACTTTCCTAATTAAGGTGATTGCGTTAACTAATTAACGAGATGACCTTCCGGAATACACTTTCCTAATTAAGGTGATTGCGTTAACTAATTAACGAGATGACCTTCCGGAATACACTTTCCTAATTAAGGTGATTGCGTTAACTAATAACAGATGACCTTCCGGAATACACTTTCCTAATTAAGGTGATTGGTTAACTAATTAACGAGATGACCTTCGAATACACTTTCCTAATTAGGTGATTGGTTACTAATAACAGATGACCTTCCGAATACACTTTCCTAATTAAGGTGATTGCGTTAACTATTAACGAGATGACCTTCCGGAATACACTTTCCTAATTAAGGTGATTGGAAAACCCAATAAGGTTTGCGTTAACTAATTAACGAGATGACCTTCCGGAATACACTTTCCTAATTAAGGTGATTGCGTTAACTAATTAACGAGATGACCTTCCGGAATACACTTTCCTAATTAAGGTGATTGCGTTAACTAATTAACGAGATGACCTTCCGGAATACACTTTCCTAATTAAGGTGATTGCGTTAACTAATTAACGAGATGACCTTCCGGAATACACTTTCCTAATTAAGGTGATTGCGTTAACTAATTAACGAGATGACCTTCCGGAATACACTTTCCTAATTAAGGTGTTGCGTTAACTAATTAACTAGATGACCTTCCGGAATACACTTTCCTAATTAAGGTGATTGCGTTAACTAATTAACGAGATGACCTTCCGGAATACACTTTCCTAATTAAGGTGATTGTGTTAACTAATGACACAAGATGACCTTCCGGAATAAACTTTCCTAATTAAGGTGATTGTGTTAACTAATTAACGAGATGACCTTTCGGAATACACTTTCCTAATTAAGGTGATTGTGTTAACTAATTAACGAGATGACCTTCCGGAATACACTTTCCTAATTAAGGTGATTGCGTTAACTAATTAACGAGATGACCTTCCGGAATACACTTTCCTAATTAAGGTGATTGCGTTAACTAATTAACGAGATGACCTTCCGGAATACACTTTCCTAATTAAGGTGATTGTGTTAACTAATGACACAAGATGACCTTCCGGAATACACTTTCCTAATTAAGGTGATTGTGTTAACTAATGACACAAGATGACCTTCCGGAATAAACTTTCCTAATTAAGGTGATTGTGTTAACTAATGACACAAGATGACCTTCTGGAATAAACTTTCCTAATTAAGGTGATTGTCTTAACTAATGACACAAGATGACCTTCCGGAATAAACTTTCCTAATTAAGGTGATTGTGTTAACTAATGACACAAGATGACCTTCTGGAATAAACTTTCCTAATTAAGGTGATTGCGTTAACTAATGACACAAGATGACCTTCCGGAATAAACTTTCCTAATTAAGGCGATTGCGTCTCTTGTTTTCGTAGGATAACTTCTATTTCAGTGTTGGGTCATGTGTAGTAACGAAAGCTCCAAATGCTAAGCTAACAGAATACATCACGGACCAATACAAGTACAAAGAAGGTATGGTTACATATTTAGTGTCTACAACATAAGTTTGGATTGCTGTTTTAATAGATTCAATATGTACACTATACCTCGTCAATATGTGCACACTATGCATTGTCAATATGTACACTATACCGAGTCAATATGTACACTATACCTCGTAAATATGTACACTATGCCTGGTCAATATGTACACTATACCTGGTCAATATGTACACTATGCCTGGTCAATATGTACACAATACCTGGTCAATATGTACACACTATACCTGGTCAATATGTACATACTATACCTAGTCAATATGTACACACTATACCTAGTCAATATGTGCACTATACCTAGTCAATATGTGCACTATACCTCGTCAATATGTACACGCTATGCATTGTAAATATGTACACTATATCTGGTCAATATGTGCACGCTATGCATTGTCAATATGTGCACTATACCTCGTCAATATGTACATGCTATGCCTGGTCAATATGTACACTATACCTGGTCAATATGTGCACTATACCTAGTCAATATGTGCACACTATACCTAGTCAATATGTACACACTATACCTAGTCAATATGTACACTATACCTAGTCAATATGTACACTATACCTGGTCAATATGTATACACTATGCCTGGTCAATATGTACACACTATACCTAGTCAATATGTACACACTATACCTGGTCAATATGTATACACTATACCTAGTCAATATGTACACTATACCTAGTCAATATGTACACTATACCTGGTCAATATGTACACTATACCTCGTCAATATGTGCACTATACCTAGTCAATATGTACACTCTATACCTAGTCAATATGTACACTATACCTGGTCAATATGTACACTATACTTAGTCAATATGTACACACTATACCTAGTCAATATGTACACTATACCTGGTCAATATGTACACTATACCTGGTCAATATGTACACTATACCTGGTCAATATGTACACTATACCTAGTCAATATGTACACTATACCTAGTCAATATGTACACTATACCTGGTCAATATGTACACTATACCTCGTCAATATGTACACTATACCTAGTCAATATGTACACTATACCTGGTCAATATGTACACTATACCTAGTCAATATGTACACACTATACCTGGTCAATATGTACACTATACCGAGTCAATATGTACACTATACCTCGTCAATATGTACACACTATACCTCGTCAATATGTACACTATACCGAGTCAATATGTACACACTATGCCTGGTCAATATATACACTATACCTAGTCAATATGTACACTATACCTAGTCAATATGTACACAATACCTAGTCAATATATACACACTATACCTGGTCAATATGTACACTATACCGAGTCAATATGTACACTATACCGAGTCAATATGTACACTATACCTAATCAATATATACACACTATACCTAGTCAATATGTACACACTATACCTGGTCAATATGTACACTATACCGAGTCAATATGTACACTATACCGAGTCAATATGTACACTATACCTGGTCAATATGTACACTATACCTGGTCAATATGTACACTATACCTGGTCAATATGTACACACTATACCTGGTCAATATGTACACTATACCTAGTCAATATGTACACACTATACCTGGTCAATATGTACACTATACCGAGTGAATATGTACACTATACCTCGTCAATATGTACACACTATACCTCGTCAATATGTACACTATACCGAGTCAATATGTACACACTATGCCTGGTCAATATATACACTATACCTAGTCAATATGTACACAATACCTAGTCAATATATACACACTATACCTGGTCAATATGTACACTATACCTGGTCAATATGTACACTATACCGAGTCAATATGTACACTATACCAACAATGTGTATATGCAACATGCAACACTGTGTATATGCAACATGCAACACTGTGTATATGCAACATGCAACAATGTGTATATGCAACATGAAACAAGGTGTATATGCAACAATGTGTATATGCAACAAGGTGTATATGCAAAATGCAACAATGTGTATATGCAACATGCAACACTATGTATATGAAACATACAACAATATGTATATGCAACATGCAACAATGTGTATATGCAACATGCAACAATATGTATATGCAACATGCAACAATGTGTATATGCAACAATGTGTATATGCAACATGCAACACTGTGTATATGCAACATGCAACAATGTGTATATGCAACATGCAACACTGTGTATATGCAACATACAACAATGTGTATATGCAACATGCAACACTGTGTATATGCAACATGCAACAATGTGTATATGCAACATGCAACACTGTGTATATGCAACATGCAACAATGTGTATATGCAACATGCAACAATGTGTATATGCAACATGCAACAATGTATATATGCAACAATGTGTATATGCAACATGCATCAATGTGTATATACAACATGCAACAATATGTATATGCAACAATATGTATATGCAACATGCAACAATATGTATATGCAACAATGTGTATATGCAACATGCAACGATATGTATATGCAACATGCAACAATGTGAATATGCAACAATGTGTATATGAAACATGCAACAATGTGTATATGCAACACGCAACAATGTGTATATGCAACATGCAACAATGTATATATGCAACAATGTGTATATGCAACATGCAACACTGTGTATATGCAACATGCAACAATGTGTATATGCAACAATGTGTATATGCAACAATGTGTATATGCAACACGCAACAATGTGTATATGCAACATGCAACAATGTGTATATGCAACATGCAACAATGTGTATATGCAACAATGTGTATATGCAACATGCAACAATATGTATATGCAACATGCAACAATGTGAATATGCAACAATGTGTATATGAAACATGCAACAATGTGTATATGCAACATGCAACAATGTGTATATGCAACACGCAACAATGTGTATATGAACATGCAACAATGTGTATATGCAACATGCAACAATGTGTATATGCAACACGCACAATGTGTATATGCAACAATGTGTATATGCAACATGCAACAATGTGTATATGCAACATGCAACAATGTGTATATACAACATGCAACAATATGTATACGCAACAATGTGTATATGCAACATGCAACAATATGTATATGCAACAATGTGTATATGCAACATGCAACAATGTGTATATGCAACATGCAACAATGTGTATATGCAACAATGTGTATATGCAACATGCAACAATGTGTATATGCAACATGCAACAATGTGTATATGCAACATGAAACAATGTGTATATGCAACAATGTGTATATGCAACATGCAACAATGTGTATATGCAACATGCAACAATGTGTATATGCAACACGCAACAATGTGTATATGCAACAATGTGTATATGCAACATGCAACAATGTGTATATGCAACATGCAACAATGTGTATATACAACATGCAACAATATGTATATGCAACAATGTGTATATGCAACATGCAACAATATGTATATGCAACAATGTGTATATGCAACATGCAACAATGTGTATATGCAACATGCAACAATGTGTATATACAACATGCAACAATATGTATATGCAACAATGTGTATATGCAACATGCAACAATATGTATATGCAACAATGTGTATATGCAACATGCAACAATGTGTATATGCAACATGCAACAATGTGTATATGCAACAATGTGTATATGCAACAATGTGTATATGCAACATGCAACAATGTGTATATGCAACATGCAACAATGTGTATATGCAACAATGTGTATATGCAACATGCAACAATGTGTATATGCAACATGCAACAATGTGTATATGCAACATGCAACAATGTGTATATACAACATGCAACAATATGTATATGCAACAATGTGTATATGCAACATGGCAACAATATGTATATGCAACAATGTGTATATGCAACATGCAACAATGTGTATATGCAACATGCAACAATGTGTATATGCAACAATGTGTATATGCAACATGCAACAATGTGTATATGTAACATGCAACAATGTGTATATGCAACATGCAACAATGTGTATATGCAACATGCAACAATGTGTATATGCAACATGCAACAATGTGTATATGCAACACGCAACAATGTGTATATGCAACAATGTGTATATGCAACATGCAACAATGTGTATATGAACATGCAACAATGTGTATATACAACATGCAACAATATGTATATGCAACAATGTGTATATGCAACAATGTGTATATGCAACATGCAACAATGTGTATATGCAACATGCAACAATGTGTATATGCAACAATGTGTATATGCAACATGCAACAATGTGTATATGCAACATGCAACAATGTGTATATGCAACATGCAACAATGTGTATATGCAACATGCAACAATATGTATATGCAACAATGTGTATATGCAACATGCAACAATATGTATATGCAACAATGTGTATATGCAACATGCAACAATGTGTATATGCAACAATGTGTATATGCAACATGCAACAATGTGTATATGCAACATGCAACAATGTGTATATGCAACATGCAACAATGTGTATATGCAACATGCAACAATGTGTATATGCAACAATGTGTATATGCAACACGCAACAATGTGTATATGCAACAATGTGTATATGCAACATGCAACAATGTGTACATGAACATGCAACAATGTGTATATACAACATGCAACAATATGTATATGCAACAATGTGTATATGCAACAATGTGTATATGCAACATGCAACAATGTGTATATGCAACATGCAACAATGTGTATATGCAACATGCAACAATGTGTATATGCAACAATGTGTATATGCAACAATGTGTGTATGCAGCATGCAACAATATGTATATGCAACATGCAACAATGTGTATATGCAACAATGTGTATATGCAACATGCAACAATGTGTATATGCAACATGCAACAATGTGTATATGCAACATGCAACAATTTATATATGCAACAATGTGTATATGCAACATGCAACAATGTGTATATACAACATGCAACAATATGTATATGCAACAATGTGTATATGCAACATGCAACAATGTGTACATGAACATGCAACAATGTGTATATACAACATGCAACAATATGTATATGCAACAATGTGTATATGCAACAATGTGTATATGCAACATGCAACAATGTGTATATGCAACATGCAACAATGTGTATATGCAACATGCAACAATGTGTATATGCAACATGCAACAATGTGTATATGCAACAATGTGTATATGCAACAATGTGTGTATGCAACATGCAACACTATGTATATGCAACATGCAACAATGTGTATATGCAACAATGTGTATATGCAACATGCAACAATGTGTATATGCAACATGCAACAATGTGTATATGCAACATGCAACAATTTATATATGCAACAATGTGTATATGCAACATGCAACAATGTGTATATACAACATGCAACAATATGTATATGCAACAATATGTATATGCAACATGCAACAATGTGTATATGCAACAATGTGTATATGCAACAATGTGTATATGCAACACGCAACAATGTGTATATGCAACATGCAACAATGTATATATGCAACAATGTGTATATGCAACATGCAACACTGTGTATATGCAACACGCAACAATGTGTATATGCAACAATGTGTATATGCAACATGCAACAATGTGTATATGCAACATGCAACAATGTGTATATACAACATGCAACAATATGTATACGCAACAATGTGTATATGCAACATGCAACAATATGTATATGCAACAATGTGTATATGCAACATGCAACAATGTGTATATGCAACATGCAACAATGTGTATATGCAACAATGTGTATATGCAACATGCAACAATGTGTATATGCAACATGCAACAATGTGTATATGCAACATGAAACAATGTGTATATGCAACAATGTGTATATGCAACATGCAACAATGTGTATATGCAACATGCAACAATGTGTATATGCAACATGCAACAATGTGTATATGCAACACGCAACAATGTGTATATGCAACAATGTGTATATGCAACATGCAACAATGTGTATATGCAACATGCAACAATGTGTATATACAACATGCAACAATATGTATATGCAACAATGTGTATATGCAACATGCAACAATATGTATATGCAACAATGTGTATATGCAACATGCAACAATGTGTATATGCAACATGCAACAATGTGTATATACAACATGCAACAATATGTATATGCAACAATGTGTATATGCAACATGCAACAATATGTATATGCAACAATGTGTATATGCAACAATGTGTATATGCAACATGCAACAATGTGTATATGCAACAATGTGTATATGCAACATGCAACAATGTGTATATGCAACATGCAACAATGTGTATATGCAACAATGTGTATATGCAACATGCAACAATGTGTATATGCAACATGCAACAATGTGTATATGCAACATGCAACAATGTGTATATACAACATGCAACAATATGTATATGCAACAATGTGTATATGCAACATGGCAACAATATGTATATGCAACAATGTGTATATGCAACATGCAACAATGTGTATATGCAACAATGTGTATATGCAACATGCAACAATGTGTATATGTAACATGCAACAATGTGTATATGCAACATGCAACAATGTGTATATGCAACATGCAACAATGTGTATATGCAACATGCAACAATGTGTATATGCAACACGCAACAATGTGTATATGCAACAATGTGTATATGCAACATGCAACAATGTGTACATGAACATGCAACAATGTGTATATACAACATGCAACAATATGTATATGCAACAATGTGTATATGCAACAATGTGTATATGCAACATGCAACAATGTGTATATGCAACATGCCACAATGTGTATATGCAACATGCAACAATGTGTATATGCAACATGCAACAATGTGTATATGCAACAATGTGTATATGCAACAATGTGTGTATGCAACATGCAACAATATGTATATGCAACATGCAACAATGTGTATATGCAACAATGTGTATATGCAACATGCAACAATGTGTATATGCAACATGCAACAATGTGTATATGCAACAATGTGTATATGCAACATGCAACAATGTGTATATGCAACATGCAACAATGTGTATATGCAACATGCAACAATTTATATATGCAACAATGTGTATATGCAACATGCAACAATGTGTATATGCAACATGCAACAATGTGTATATACAACATGCAACAATATGTATATGCAACAATGTGTATATGCAACATGCAACAATATGTATATGCAACAATGTGTATATGCAACATGCAACAATGTGTATATGCAACATGCAACAATGTGTATATGCAACAATGTGTATATGCAACATGCAACAATGTGTATATGCAACATGCAACAATGTGTATATGCAACATGCAACAATGTGTATATGCAACATGCAACAATGTGTATATGCAACATGCAACAATGTGTATATGCAACACGCAACAATGTGTATATGCAACAATGTGTATATGCAACATGCAACAATGTGTATATGCAACATGCAACAATGTGTATATACAACATGCAACAATATGTATATGCAACAATGTGTATATGCAACATGCAACAATGTGTATATGCAACAATGTGTATATGCAACATGCAACAATGTGTATATGCAACATGCAACAATGTGTATATGCAACAATGTGATATGCAACATGCAACAATGTGTATATGCAACATGCAACAATGTGTATATGCAACATGCAACAATGTGTATATGCAACAATGTGTATATGCAACAATGTGTATATGCAACATGCAACAATGTGTATATGCAACATGCAACAATGTGTATATGCAACAATGTGTATATGCAACATGCAACAATGTGTATATGCAACATGCAACAATGTGTATATGCAACATGCAACAATATGTATATGCAACAATGTGTATATGCAACAATGTGTATATGCAACATGCAACAATGTGTATATGCAACATGCAACAATGTGTATATGCAACATGCAACAATGTGTATATGCAACATGCAACAATGTGTATATGCAACAATGTGTATATGCAACAATGTGTGTATGCAACATGCAACACTGTGTATATGCAACATGCAACAATGTGTATATGCAACAATGTGTATATGCAACATGCAACAATGTGTATATGCAACATGCAACAATGTGTATATGCAACATGCAACAATTTATATATGCAACAATGTGTATATGCAACATGCAACAATGTGTATATACAACATGCAACAATATGTATATGCAACAATATGTATATGCAACATGCAACAATGTGTATATGCAACAATGTGTATATGCAACAATGTGTATATGCAACAATGTGTATATGCAACAATGTGTATATGCAACACGCAACAATGTGTATATGCAACATGCAACAATGTATATATGCAACAATGTGTATATGCAACATGCAACACTGTGTATATGCAACACGCAACAATGTGTATATGCAACAATGTGTATATGCAACATGCAACAATGTGTATATGCAACATGCAACAATGTGTATATACAACATGCAACAATATGTATACGCAACAATGTGTATATGCAACATGCAACAATATGTATATGCAACAATATGCAACATGCAACAATATGTATATGCAACAATATGTATATGCAACATGCAACAATATGTATATGCAACAATGTGTATATGCAACATGCAACGATATGTATATGCAACATGCAACAATGTGAATATGCAACAATGTGTATATGAAACATGCAACAATGTGTATATGCAACACGCAACAATGTGTATATGCAACATGCAACAATGTATATATGCAACAATGTGTATATGCATCATGCAACACTGTGTATATGCAACATGCAACAATGTGTATATGCAACAATGTGTATATGCAACAATGTGTATATGCAACACGCAACAATGTGTATATGCAACAATGTGTATATGCAACATGCAACAATGTGTATATGCAACATGCAACACTGGGTATATACAACATGCAACAATATGTATACACAACAATGTGTATATGCAACATGCAACAATATGTATATGCAACAATGTGTATATGCAACATGCAACAATGTGTATATGCAACATGCAACAATGTGTATATGCAACAATGTGTATATGCAACATGCAACAATGTGTATATGCAACATGCAACAATGTGTATATGCAACATGAAACAATGTGTATATGCAACAATGTGTATATGCAACATGCAACAATGTGTATATGCAACATGCAACAATGTGTATATGCAACACGCAACAATGTGTATATGCAACAATGTGTATATGCAACACGCAACAATGTGTATATGCAACATGCAACAATGTATATATGCAACAATGTGTATATGCAACATGCAACACTGTGTATATGCAACACGCAACAATGTGTATATGCAACAATGTGTATATGCAACATGCAACAATGTGTATATGCAACATGCAACAATGTGTATATACAACATGCAACAATATGTATACGCAACAATGTGTATATGCAACATGCAACAATATGTATATGCAACAATATGTATATGCAACATGCAACAATATGTATATGCAACAATATGTATATGCAACATGCAACAATATGTATATGCAACAATGTGTATATGCAACATGCAACGATATGTATATGCAACATGCAACAATGTGAATATGCAACAATGTGTATATGAAACATGCAACAATGTGTATATGCAACACGCAACAATGTGTATATGCAACATGCAACAATGTATATATGCAACAATGTGTATATGCAACATGCAACACTGTGTATATGCAACATGCAACAATGTGTATATGCAACAATGTGTATATGCAACAATGTGTATATGCAACACGCAACAATGTGTATATGCAACATGCAACAATGTGTATATGCAACATGCAACAATGTGTATATGCAACAATGTGTATATGCAACATGCAACAATATGTATATGCAACATGCAACAATGTGAATATGCAACAATGTGTATATGCAACATGCAACAATGTGTATATGCAACACGCAACAATGTGTATATGCAACAATGTGTATATGCAACATGCAACAATGTGTATATGCAACATGCAACACTGTGTATATACAACATGCAACAATATGTATACACAACAATGTGTATATGCAACATGCAACAATATTCATATGCAACAATGTGTATATGCAACATGCAACAATGTGTATATGCAACATGCAACAATGTGTATATGCAACAATGTGTATATGCAACATGCAACAATGTGTATATGCAACATGCAACAATGTGTATATGCAACATGAAACAATGTGTATATGCAACAATGTGTATATGCAACATGCAACAATGTGTATATGCAACATGCAACAATGTGTATATGCAACACGCAACAATGTGTATATGCAACAATGTGTATATGCAACATGCAACAATGTGTATATGCAACATGCAACAATGTGTATATACAACATGCAACAATATGTATATGCAACAATGTGTATATGCAACAATGTGTGTATGCAACATGCAACAATGTGTATATGCAACAATGTGTATATGCAACATGCAACAATATGTATATGCAACATGCAACAATGTGAATATGCAACAATGTGTATATGAAACATGCAACAATGTGTATATGCAACATGCAACAATGTGTATATGCAACACGCAACAATGTGTATATGCAACAATGTGTATATGCAACATGCAACAATGTGTATATGCAACATGCAACAATGTGTATATACAACATGCAACAATATGTATACACAACAATGTGTATATGCAACATGCAACAATATGTATATGCAACAATGTGTATATGCAACATGCAACAATGTGTATATGCAACAATGTGTATATGCAACAATGTGTATATGCAACATGCAACAATGTGTATATGCAACATGCAACAATGTGTATATGCAACATGAAACAATGTGTATATGCAACAATGTGTATATGCAACATGCAACAATGTGTATATGCAACATGCAACAATGTGTATATGCAACATGCAACAATGTGTATATGCAACACGCAACAATGTGTATATGCAACAATGTGTATATGCAACATGCAACAATGTGTATATGCAACATGCAACAATGTGTATATACAACATGCAACAATATGTATATGCAACAATGTGTATATGCAACATGCAACAATATGTATATGCAACAATGTGTGTATGCAACATGCAACAATGTGTATATGCAACATGCAACAATGTGTATATACAACATGCAACAATATGTATATGCAACAATGTGTATATGCAACATGCAACAATATGTATATGCAACAATGTGTATATGCAACATGCAACAATGTGTATATGCAACATGCAACAATGTGTATATGCAACAATGTGTATATGCAACAATGTGTATATGCAACATGCAGCAATGTGTATATGCAACATGCAACAATGTGTATATGCAACAATGTGTATATGCAACATGCAACAATGTGTATATGCAACATGCAACAATGTGTATATGCAACATGCAACAATGTGTATATACAACATGCAACAATATGTATATGCAACAATGTGTATATGCAACATGGCAACAATATGTATATGCAACAATGTGTATATGCAACATGCAACAATGTGTATATGCAACATGCAACAATGTGTATATGCAACAATGTGTATATGCAACATGCAACAATGTGTATATGTAACATGCAACAATGTGTATATGCAACATGCAACAATGTGTATATGCAACATGCAACAATGTGTATTATGCAACATGCAACAATGTGTATATGCAACACGCAACAATGTGTATATGAAACAATGTGTATATGCAACATGCAACAATGTGTACATGAACATGCAACAATGTGTATATACAACATGCAACAATATGTATATGCAACAATGTGTATATGCAACAATGTGTATATGCAACATGCAACAATGTGTATATGCAACATGCAACAATGTGTATATGCAACATGCAACAATGTGTATATGCAACAATGTGTATATGCAACAATGTGTGTATGCAGCATGCAACAATATGTATATGCAACATGCAACAATGTGTATATGCAACAATGTGTATATGCAACATGCAACAATGTGTATATGCAACATGCAACAATGTGTATATGCAACATGCAACAATTTATATATGCAACAATGTGTATATGCAACATGCAACAATGTGTATATACAACATGCAACAATATGTATATGCAACAATGTGTATATGCAACATGCAACAATGTGTACATGAACATGCAACAATGTGTATATACAACATGCAACAATATGTATATGCAACAATGTGTATATGCAACAATGTGTATATGCAACATGCAACAATGTGTATATGCAACATGCAACAATGTGTATATGCAACATGCAACAATGTGTATATGCAACATGCAACATTGTATATGCAACATGCAACAATGTGTATATGCAACAATGTGTATATGCAACAATGTGTGTATGCAACATGCAACACTATGTATATGCAACATGCAACAATGTGTATATGCAACAATGTGTATATGCAACATGCAACAATGTGTATATGCAACATGCAACAATGTGTATATGCAACATGCAACAATTTATATATGCAACAATGTGTATATGCAACATGCAACAATGTGTATATACAACATGCAACAATATGTATATGCAACAATATGTATATGCAACATGCAACAATGTGTATATGCAACAATGTGTATATGCAACAATGTGTATATGCAACACGCAACAATGTGTATATGCAACATGCAACAATGTATATATGCAACAATGTGTATATGCAACATGCAACACTGTGTATATGCAACACGCAACAATGTGTATATGCAACAATGTGTATATGCAACATGCAACAATGTGTATATGCAACATGCAACAATGTGTATATACAACATGCAACAATATGTATACGCAACAATGTGTATATGCAACATGCAACAATATGTATATGCAACAATGTGTATATGCAACAATGTGTATATGCAACATGCAACAATGTGTATAAACATGCAACATGTATATGCAACACAACAATGTGTATATGCAACAATGTGTATATGCAACATGCAACAATGTGTATATGCAACATGCAACAATGTGTATATGCAACATGCAACAATGTGTATATGCAACAATGTGTATATGCAACATGCAACAATGTGTATATGCAACATGCAACAATGTGTATATGCAACATGCAACAATGTGTATATACAACATGCAACAATATGTATATGCAACAATGTGTATATGCAACATGCAACAATATGTATATGCAACAATGTGTATATGCAACATGCAACAATGTGTATATGCAACATGCAACAATGTGTATATACAACATGCAACAATATGTATATGCAACAATGTGTATATGCAACATGCAACAATATGTATATGCAACAATGTGTATATGCAACAATGTGTATATGCAACATGCAACAATGTGTATATGCAACAATGTGTATATGCAACATGCAACAATGTGTATATGCAACATGCAACAATGTGTATATGCAACATGCAACAATGTGTATATGCAACAATGTGTATATGCAACATGCAACAATGTGTATATGCAACATGCAACAATGTGTATATGCAACATGCAACAATGTGTATATACAACATGCAACAATATGTATATGCAACAATGTGTATATGCAACATGGCAACAATATGTATATGCAACAATGTGTATATGCAACATGCAACAATGTGTATATGCAACAATGTGTATATGCAACATGCAACAATGTGTATATGTAACATGCAACAATGTGTATATGCAACATGCAACAATGTGTATATGCAACATGCAACAATGTGTATATGCAACAATGTGTATATGCAACACGCAACAATGTGTATATGCAACAATGTGTATATGCAACATGCAACAATGTGTACATGAACATGCAACAATGTGTATATACAACATGCAACAATATGTATATGCAACAATGTGTATATGCAACAATGTGTATATGCAACATGCAACAATGTGTATATGCAACATGCCACAATGTGTATATGCAACATGCAACAATGTGTATATGCAACATGCAACAATGTGTATATGCAACAATGTGTATATGCAACAATGTGTGTATGCAACATGCAACAATATGTATATGCAACATGCAACAATGTGTATATGCAACAATGTGTATATGCAACATGCAACAATGTGTATATGCAACATGCAACAATGTGTATATGCAACAATGTGTATATGCAACATGCAACAATGTGTATATGCAACATGCAACAATGTGTATATGCAACATGCAACAATTTATATATGCAACAATGTGTATATGCAACATGCAACAATGTGTATATACAACATGCAACAATATGTATATGCAACAATATGTATATGCAACATGCAACAATGTGTATATGCAACAATGTGTATATGCAACAATGTGTATATGCAACACGCAACAATGTGTATATGCAACATGCAACAATGTATATATGCAACAATGTGTATATGCAACATGCAACACTGTGTATATGCAACATGCAACAATGTGTATATGCAACAATGTGTATATGCAACAATGTGTATATGCAACATGCAACAATGTGTATATGCAACATGCAACAATGTGTATATGCAACATGCAACAATGTGTATATGCAACAATGTGTATATGCAACATGCAACAATGTGTATATGCAACATGCAACAATGTGTATATGCAACAATGTGTATATGCAACATGCAACAATGTGTATATGCAACATGCAACAATGTGTATATGCAACATGCAACAATATGTATATGCAACATGCAACAATGTGAATATGCAACAATGTGTATATGAAACATGCAACAATGTGTATATGCAACATGCAACAATGTGTATATGCAACACGCAACAATGTGTATATGCAACAATGTGTATATGCAACATGCAACAATGTGTATATGCAACATGCAACAATGTGTATATACAACATGCAACAATATGTATATGCAACAATGTGTATATGCAACATGCAACAATATGTATATGCAACAATGTGTATATGCAACATGCAACAATGTGTATATGCAACATGCAACAATGTGTATATGCAACAATGTGTATATGCAACATGCAACAATGTGTATATGCAACATGCAACAATGTGTATATGCAACATGCAACAATGTGTATATGCAACATGCAACAATGTGTATATGCAACATGCAACAATGTGTATATGCAACAATGTGTATATGCAACATGCAACAATGTGTATATGCAACATGCAACAATGTGTATATACAACATGCAACAATATGTATATGCAACAATGTGTATATGCAACATGCAACAATGTGTACATGAACATGCAACAATGTGTATATACAACATGCAACAATATGTATATGCAACAATGTGTATATGCAACAATGTGTATATGCAACATGCAACAATGTGTATATGCAACATGCAACAATGTGTATATGCAACATGCAACAATGTGTATATGCAACATGCAACAATGTGTATATGCAACAATGTGTATATGCAACAATGTGTGTATGCAACATGCAACACTATGTATATGCAACATGCAACAATGTGTATATGCAACAATGTGTATATGCAACATGCAACAATGTGTATATGCAACATGCAACAATGTGTATATGCAACATGCAACAATTTATATATGCAACAATGTGTATATGCAACATGCAACAATGTGTATATACAACATGCAACAATATGTATATGCAACAATATGTATATGCAACATGCAACAATGTGTATATGCAACAATGTGTATATGCAACAATGTGTATATGCAACATGCAACAATGTGTATATGCAACATGCAACAATGTATATATGCAACAATGTGTATATGCAACATGCAACACTGTGTATATGCAACACGCAACAATGTGTATATGCAACAATGTGTATATGCAACATGCAACAATGTGTATATGCAACATGCAACAATGTGTATATACAACATGCAACAATATGTATATGCAACAATGTGTATATGCAACATGCAACAATATGTATATGCAACAATGTGTATATGCAACATGCAACAATGTGTATATGCAACATGCAACAATGTGTATATGCAACAATGTGTATATGCAACATGCAACAATGTGTATATGCAACATGCAACAATGTGTATATGCAACATGCAACAATGTGTATATGCAACAATGTGTATATGCAACATGCAACAATGTGTATATGCAACAATATGCAACATGCAACAATATGTATATGCAACAATATGTATATGCAACATGCAACAATATGTATATGCAACAATGTGTATATGCAACATGCAACGATATGTATATGCAACATGCAACAATGTGAATATGCAACAATGTGTATATGAAACATGCAACAATGTGTATATGCAACACGCAACAATGTGTATATGCAACATGCAACAATGTATATATGCAACAATGTGTATATGCATCATGCAACACTGTGTATATGCAACATGCAACAATGTGTATATGCAACAATGTGTATATGCAACAATGTGTATATGCAACACGCAACAATGTGTATATGCAACAATGTGTATATGCAACATGCAACAATGTGTATATGCAACATGCAACACTGTGTATATACAACATGCAACAATATGTATACACAACAATGTGTATATGCAACATGCAACAATATGTATATGCAACAATGTGTATATGCAACATGCAACAATGTGTATATGCAACATGCAACAATGTGTATATGCAACAATGTGTATATGCAACATGCAACAATGTGTATATGCAACATGCAACAATGTGTATATGCAACATGCAACAATGTGTATATGCAACAATGTGTATATGCAACATGCAACAATGTGTATATGCAACATGCAACAATGTGTATATGCAACATGCAACAATGTGTATATACAACATGCAACAATATGTATATGCAACAATGTGTATATGCAACATGGCAACAATATGTATCTGCAACAATGTGTATATGCAACATGCAACAATGTGTATATGCAACATGCAACAATGTGTATATGCAACAATGTGTATATGCAACATGCAACAATGTGTATGTGTAACATGCAACCATGTGTATATGCAACATGCAACAATGTGTATATGCAACATGCAACAATGTGTATTATGCAACATGCAACAATGTGTATATGCAACACGCAACAATGTGTATATGAAACAATGTGTATATGCAACATGCAACAATGTGTACAGAACATGCAACAATGTGTATATACAACATGCAACAATATGTATATGCAACAATGTGTATATGCAACAATGTGTATATGCAACATGCAACAATGTGTATATGCAACATGCAACAATGTGTATATGCAACATGCAACAATGTGTATATGCAACAATGTGTATATGCAACAATGTGTGTATGCAACATGCAACAATGTGTATATGCAACATGCAACAATGTGTATATGCAACATGCAACAATGTGTATATGCAACATGCAACAATGTGTATATGCAACAATGTGTATATGCAACATGCAACAATGTGTATATGCAACATGCAACAATGTGTATATGCAACATGCAACAATGTGTATATACAACATGCAACAATATGTATATGCAACAATGTGTATATGCAACATGCAACAATATGTATATGCAACAATGTGTATATGCAACATGCAACAATGTGTATATGCAACATGCAACAATGTGTATATGCAAC
>JABXNX010003870.1:0-20954 GCA_014843695.1 Archivesica marissinica
CAGTGTAGGCTAGTGTTATCTACATGTATATTACCAGTGTAGGCTAGTGTCTATCCACATGTATATTACCAGTGTAGGCTAGTGTCTATCCACATGTATATTACCAGTGTAGGCTAGTGTCTATCCACATGTATATTACCAGTGTAGGCTAGTGTCTATCCACATGTATATTACCAGTGTAGGCTAGTGTCTATCTACATGTATATTACCAGTGTAGGCTAGTGTCTATCCACATGTATATTACCAGTGCAGGCTAGTGTCTATCCACATGTATATTACCAGTGCAGGCTAGTGTCTATCCACATGTATATTACCAGTGCAGGCTAGTGTCTATCCACATGTATATTACCAGTGCAGGCTAGTGTCTATCCACATGTATATTACCAGTGCAGGCTAGTGTCTATCCACATGTATATTATCAGTGTAGTCTAGTGTCTACCACATCGTCGAGATCAGATAGTTCATGACCATCTATCCACATGTATATTACCAATGCAGTCTAGTGTCTACCACATCGTCGAGATCAGATAGTTCACGACCATCTATCCACATACATTACCAATGTAGGCTAGTGTCTACCACATCGTCGAGATCAGATAGTTCACGACCATCTATCCACATGTATATTACCAATGTAGGCTAGTGTCTATCCACATGTATTGTACCAGTGTAGGCTAGTGTCTACCACTTCGTCGAGATCAGATAGTTCACGACCATCTATCCACATGCATTACCAGTGTAGGCTAGTGTCTACCACTTCGTCGAGATCAGATAGTTCACGACCATCTATCCACATGCATTACCAATGTAGGCTAGTGTCTATCCACATGTATTGTACCAGTGTAGGCTAGTGTCTACCACTTCGTCGAGATCAGATAGTTCACGACCATCTATCCACATGTATATTACCAGTGTAGGCTAGTGTCTACCACTTCGTCGAGATCAGATAGTTCACGACCATCTATCCACATGTATATTACCAGTGTAGGCTAATGTCTACCACATCGTCGAGATCAGATAGTTCACGACCATCTATCCACATGTATATTACCAATGTAGGCTAGTGTCTATCCACATGTATTGTACCAGTGTAGGCTAGTGTCTACCACTTCGTCGAGATCAGATACTTCACGACCATCTATCCACATGTATATTACCAGTGTAGGCTAGTGTCTACCACTTCGTCGAGATCAGATAGTTCACGACCATCTATCCACATGTATATTACCAGTGTAGGCTAGTGTCTACCACTTCGTCGAGATCAGATAGTTCACGACCATCTATCCACATGTATATTACCAATGCAGTCTAGTGTCTACCACTTCGTCGAGATCAGATAGTTCACGACCATCTATCCACATGTATATTACCAATGCAGTCTAGTGTCTACCACTTCGTCGAGATCAGATAGTTCACGACCATCTATCCACATGTATATTACCAATGCAGTCTAGTGTCTACCACTTCGTCGAGATCAGATAGTTCACGACCATCTATCCACATGTATATTATCAATGCAGTCTAGTGTCTACCACTTCGTCGAGATCAGATAGTTCACGACCATCTATCCACATGTATTACCAATGCAGTCTAGTGTCTACCACTTCGTCGAGATCAGATAGTTCACGACCATCTATCCACATGTATATTATCAGTGTAGGCTAGTGTCTACCACTTCGTCGAGATCAGATAGTTCACGATCATCTATCCACATGTATATTACCAGTGCAGTCTAGTGTCTACCACATCGTCGAGATCAGATAGTTCACGACCATCTATCCACATGTATATTACCAATGCAGTCTAGTGTCTACCACTTCGTCGAGATCAGATAGTTCACGATCATCTATCCACATGTATATTACCAATGCAGTCTAGTGTCTACCACTTCGTCGAGATCAGATAGTTCACGATCATCTATCCACATGTATATTACCAATGCAGTCTAGTGTCTACCACTTCGTCGAGATCAGATAGTTCACGACCATCTATCCACATGTATATTACCAATGCAGTCTAGTGTCTACCACTTCGTCGAGATCAGATAGTTCACGATCATCTATCCACATGTATATTACCAATGCAGTCTAGTGTCTACCACTTCGTCGAGATCAGATAGTTCACGACCATCTATCCACATGTATATTACCAATGCAGTCTAGTGTCTACCACTTCGTCGAGATCAGATAGTTCACGATCATCTATCCACATGTATATTACCAATGCAGTCTAGTGTCTACCACTTCGTCGAGATCAGATAGTTCACGACCATCTATCCACATGTATATTATCAGTGTAGGCTAGTGTCTACCACTTCGTCGAGATCAGATAGTTCACGATCATCTATCCACATGTATATTACCAGTGTAGGCTAGTGTCTACCACTTCGTCGAGATCAGATAGTTCACGACCATCTATCCACATGTATATTACCAATGCAGTCTAGTGTCTACCACTTCGTCGAGATCAGATAGTTCACGACCATCTATCCACATGTATATTACCAGTGTAGGCTAGTGTCTACCACTTCGTCGAGATCAGATAGTTCACGATCATCTATCCACATGTATATTACCAGTGTAGGCTAGTGTCTACCACTTCGTCGAGATCAGATAGTTCACGATCATCTATCCACATGAATTATCAGTGCAGGCTAGTGTCTACCACTTCGTCGAGATCAGATAGTTCACGACCATCTATCCACATGTATATTACCAGTGCAGGCTAGTGTCTACCACTTCGTCGAGATCAGATAGTTCACGATCATCTATCCACATGTATATTACCAGTGCAGTCTAGTGTCTACCACTTCGTCGAGATCAGATAGTTCACGATCATCTATCCACATGTATATTACCAATGCAGTCTAGTGTCTACCACTTCGTCGAGATCAGATAGTTCACGACCATCTATCCACATGTATATTACCAGTGCAGTCTAGTGTCTACCACTTCGTCGAGATCAGATAGTTCACGACCATCTATCCACATGTATATTACCAATGCAGGCTAGTGTCTACCACTTCGTCGAGATCAGATAGTTCACGACCATCTATCCACATGTATATTACCAATGCAGTCTAGTGTCTACCACTTCGTCGAGATCAGATAGTTCACGACCATCTATCCACATGTATATTACCAATGCAGTCTAGTGTCTACCACTTCGTCGAGATCAGATAGTTCACGATCATCTATCCACATGTATATTACCAATGCAGTCTAGTGTCTACCACTTCGTCGAGATCAGATAGTTCACGACCATCTATCCACATGTATATTACCAGTGCAGTCTAGTGTCTACCACATGAGATCAGATAGTTCACGACCATCTATCCACATGTATATTACCAATGCAGTCTAGTGTCTACCACATCGTCGAGATCAGATAGTTCACGACCATCTATCCACATGTATATTACCAATGCAGTCTAGTGTCTACCACTTCGTCGAGATCAGATAGTTCACGACCATCTATCCACATGTATATTACCAATGCAGTCTAGTGTCTACCACTTCGTCGAGATCAGATAGTTCACGACCATCTATCCACATGTATATTACCAATGCAGTCTAGTGTCTACCACTTCGTCGAGATCAGATAGTTCACGACCATCTATCCACATGTATATTATCAGTGTAGGCTAGTGTCTACCACTTCGTCGAGATCAGATAGTTCACGATCATCTATCCATATGAATTATCAGTACAGGCTAGTGTCTACCACATCGTCGAGATCAGATAGTTCACGACCATCTATCCACATGTATATTATCAGTGTAGGCTAGTGTCTACCACTTCGTCGAGATCAGATAGTTCACGATCATCTATCCACATGTATATTACCAGTGTAGGCTAGTGTCTACCACTTCGTCGAGATCAGATAGTTCACGATCATCTATCCACATGTATTACCAGTGTAAGTGTCTACCACTTCGTCGAGATCAGATAGTTCACGTTCATCTATCCACATGTATTGTATCAGTGTAGGCTAGTGTCTATCACTTCGTCGATATCAGATAGTTCACGTTCATCTATCCACGTGTATTGTATCAGTGTAGGCAAGTGTCTACCACTTCGTCGAGATCAGATAGTTCACGATCATCTATCCATATGAATTATCAGTACAGGCTAGTGTCTACCACATCGTCGAGATCAGATAGTTCACGACCATCTATCCACATGTATATTATCAGTGTAGGCTAGTGTCTACCACTTCGTCGAGATCAGATAGTTCACGATCATCTATCCACATGTATATTATCAGTGTAGGCTAGTGTCTACCACTTCGTCGAGATCAGATAGTTCACGATCATCTATCCACATGTATTACCAGTGTAAGTGTCTACCACTTCGTCGAGATAAGATAGTTCACGATCATCAATCCACATGTATAGTATCAGTGTAGGCAAGTGTCTACCACTTCGTCGAGATCAGGTAGTTCACGATCATCTATCCACATATATATTATCAGTGTAGGCTAGTGTCCACCACTTCGTCGAGATCAGATAGTTCACGATGATCTATCCACATGTATATTACCAGTGTAGGATAGTGTCTACCACTTCGTCGAGATCAGATAGTTCACGATCATCTATCCACATGTATTACCAGTGTAAGTGTCTACCATTTCGTCGAGATCAGATAGTTCACGTTCATCTATCCACATGTATTGTATCAGTGTAGGCTAGTGTCTACCACTTCGTCGAGATCAGATAGTTCACGATCATCTATCGACATGTATTACCAGTGTAGGCTATAGTGTCTATCACTTCGTCGAGATCAGATAGATCACGTTCATCTATCCACATGTATTGTATCAGTGTAGGCTAGTGTCTACAACTTCGTCGAGATCAGATAGTTCACGATCATCTATCCACATGTATATTATCAGTGTAGGCTAGTGTCTATCACTTCGTCGAGATCAGATAGTTCACGATCATCTATCCACATGTATACTATCAGTGTAGGCTAGTGCCTACCACTTCGTCGAGATCAGATAGTTCACGATCATCTATCCACAACTGTGTATTTGTAGCACTCACCTATATCGACGAATCTTTCTTCTCATTCTGTGAATGTTGTCAAAGCAATACTAAATAGTAAAATATAATAATAATCAAACGAGGCCAATGATTTGCTTTGGTCAAAAGTCAGGTCGCATGATTTGCCTCGCCTAACATGTAAAAAGACACTTTTGGATCATTTCAACCAGTGGTCTCGTCGTTGTCTTGCCGCTGGGGTTTAACGTAGAACCATCAGGTCATATGGTATATATTGCTACTATTGGTGGAGGAAGACCCCGGATGACACTCCGAGCAGCATCACAGGCATCAGGCACTGTCGGGAACACTGGTCTAATCACCAACCTACTGGACAGCCTCCTCACAACCCTTGTGGGATTCAAACCTACAGCGGTAAAGGGCACTAGATTTGAAGTCAAATACCTTAATCACTCGACCACGACCACGGAGGCCACTCGATGGTAACGAAATATTTGCAAAGTGAGTATTTGAATTCAATCTTTTGTTGCACAAAAAAACAACCGCTCACAGCATGCACAGACCTCTTGGAACTGTTATTAATAAAACCATCTCGTCTGATGACATAATGATTTACAAGTATTAATCAGGGTAGAATTAAATGATTATAACAGCTCAAGTACACGAACCATGAGTATACTGAATGTGACACATGGATGACCGCAATCATATCATCCAACAATGTACAACAAGATAATTATCACAATAGTATATCGGACATCTATTACGTTCAAAATAACATTCAGCGACCTATGAGACTTCGTACTACTTGTACCGCGGTATTTATGACTGCTGTCCCTAAGTTATGGATCGCTCTTCCGTCTAAGATTCGGGTATTGCCAACATTGTGTTCATTTAAGAGGGGACTGAAAACACATTTTTTCATTCAATTTTATGGACCATAAACTGTGACATTGCAATTTTTCGTTTATCACTTTTAGTACTATCCATTTATTATGTTTTCTCTAAAATATGTTACATTAAAATTATATTATATTGTTTGTACTCTATTCGTGATAGTATTGTAAACGATTTTATTATGCCATATGGTGATGTCTTTAATTTCAATTATCCTCCAAGTTTGTATCATATGTTGTAGTTTTAATCTATTGTACAATCCATATTTTAAGTAGCTTCCTCATCAGTTTAAGTATACTATTTAAAACATGTATAAATCGAAAGTATATACGTTTCCCCGTACTTTTATCACATGCGTTTAACCCTACATTCTACATTTTGTAATCTTTTGATTTTTATTGTTATATGTGTGTTATGTTACATGTTTATGTAAAGTGGTTTTGAACGTGTACTTTTTATATGATAAAGGAGCTCAATTAGAATGGTATAATAATCGCGGGTTGGTTTACAACACCATGTAACGCGTCCTAAATGTGTCCGTGTCGTTTATTGTTTCAATATCGAATGCACATGTCAGCTATTCAATATCTAATTAGATACGCGGATCGTAGAAACATGTGTCGATGATACCGGGGTATAAATTGTTAAACTCGCATGTTAAACACGCCTTAGATAACTAATGACTTTGCAAACATTTAACCTATAGTAACTGGTATATCTAGAAATATATTAACTGAAATCGCAGCGTTGAAATCATTTCCAGACTGTCTGTTGCTCCTATTTGGCTTCCTGTCATTACCTCTCGCGTCGTATATAGCTAAACTACGTCATGCCGCTAATAACTTCTAAGTCAGTTGCAGTTTCGAGTGCTGCTTCGACACATTGTGACGTCACGTAACAGACGATTGCGACTATACGAAACCGATGTTGCATACTGCATAGTACTGGTTTCGTGAGAGGTAAATGTAAGATACGCGTCTCTATGGGCGAGTGATCTTGGGTCACACAATTACAGTGTATTCGAACAGGCAGACCGTTATAAGCTCGAACACAAGACAGTATTGATGCTAAATCTAATCTCTACCAGACCTAAATGACCCCAGAGCTCCAGTAATGAGACTGGTGTCTGACAAACTTATAGGTGTATACGATGATTGCCTGATGCTTATTAAGAGATGTTTTTTTTCAAAACAGCACTTTCTGTCCCACACTTTAAAGCTTTATATATCAGGTGGTGCAAAGAACAGACCGTTAACGTAATAAACTGATATAAGTATGTATAGGATATATGCCGAAAATGATCCAACATGTTAAATAGTGGACTGTATGTGGTGCGTAGCATAGCGCCGGTGATAGTACTATTATTTTACATATTGGATCCGTTTGAGGTTTATATCTTACTTAAAACACACACTTCTACAAGATCATACTAATTAAAATTGTTCATTTCATACATCTACGCGTAGTATTTAATATAATACCCTGGCCCTTTGACACCAGTCCAATATTAATAATAATGTAATATATTAAATACTAAGCCTACATGTAGGAAATTAACAATTTTAATTAATATGATCTTGTTATATAAGTGTTTGTTTTAAGTAAGATATAAGCCTCAAACAGATCCAATATGTAAAATATTGGTACTGTTCTCGGCGATAAGCGCCTCATACAGTTAACATCTTACATATAGGATCGTGTTCGGCTTATATCTTATACAGAAAGATGTTATTATTAGTATGTGTCGTCAATAGACCTTGACCACACATGATTACATTCTATATTCAAGAGGGTTGCACGAGAAAACGGCAATGCAAGATGCACAATAATGTAGAGAGCTCGAGAAAAGTATGAAGTCTAGAGATACGGGCTTATACAAATTTATTTGAGCTCGATTGCGAAACAAGTTATTTCAACTTATATAAATCACTATCGAGACCTCATTCCTGATGGAATCCATCGCCACGAGGGAGAAAGAAGAGGCAACGTGGAATTTAAATGCATTGCCTAAGGGCACAATCGTAATGGCTCCAGCGGGACTTAATACGGGCTAAACGGATATTCATCTTGACAATTTGGCAACACGTGGTGCATATCTGCCTTTTTATATGGCACTGTTGTGTCCCATCGTCCTCCCTCGTGGATACTAATATAACGGCTTATATCGATATAGTCATGATTGTCTGAGATTATAATATCTTGATATCACAAATCCACGATTCTCCAGAGGAAATGATCCATTATGTAGCTATTTCAATAACATTGCTATTTTAAGAGAAGCTTTGTGAGGGGTGGTTGTAATTATATCTATTTTAGTGCTACCGCCAACGTCTGTTGTTTGCTAGACAACCATACCTAACACGTATAGTGTTAATAATGTTTCATTAATTAATATGTTTTCTATGGCATTGTATATATACGTATTGAGGACCTTATATGTATTAGTGGTAACATGTTGAACGGTAATCCATGGATCGCGGGTTTGATCCCCGTCTGACCCTAATAAAATTAACAGTCTATCAGTTGGGACTTTAAACTGAGGTCTCGTGTCGGTGCTGTACACCGTGCACATAAACGAACCAGAGGAGACTCTGGAATGGGTCTCTGTCTGTATCATGCACTATCCTCCAAACATTTAAAATGACTAATCTCTTCAGGAGACGTCGCCCATATTGGCAACCGGTAGCGACGATAAATAAACGTAAAACACACAGATGTATTAGCCATTTGTTATGCATGTAAGCTCCCTCGTAATATATAGTAAACAGTACAATACAATACATGGTGATTGTTGCGGAATCTTGTTTCCGCCACAAGTCATATGTTTTTACTTTTCGTCATACGTATAGGCAGTGGCTCAGAACGACATATACGTCGGAGACGCATGGAAGACGTGCTGTCCTCATACAGGACGTCTTGCAGTTGTTACTACGTTGCTCCCGTTGGCCTCAGAGTTGTCGATACGACAATGCCGTTCGAGTAACGTTCGCACGAAGTTCACAACTAGTCCTGTCCAGAACGCGGCGTTTTGTTTTGAACAGTCGGTAAGAAACGTGGCGACTTAGCGTTTGCGTTCCTACCAAGTTCTCAATTAGTATCCACAAGTCCACGTACACGCCAGGCGACTTCACAACGCTTTATTCACTGCTCACTGCCGTGATACGAACGACATGCGGATCGTGTAGGTGTGACAGGCCCTTAATCTAAAATGTTAATGATAGTTATTGTAATAGCAAATCTTAACGTGAGTGCTTGACACGATTCTCCTTATATTCTAAATATAGATCATGGCACTTGTTAGCATAATCGGTACTTTCCTTCTTGCTTTGTGATATGATAACTGCAGACTGGCCTGGCCTGGCCGAATAACCTTAGAAATACGTTCCACGCCTACTTATTTCATGCAATCGTGAAGTTAATTCGTTTTATTGTTTTTCAAGAATATAATTCAAATACATCTTTTGAATGTTATAAGTATAAACTGTATTTATTTTACAACGATTGGGAAACAAACATTAACAACTGATATTAATCACTAACGTTTGCGAGGATGAAAATGGAAATATGTGTGGTTACTGGCAGGCCCGTCGCTGGGCATACGCAAGTACGCACATGCGTATCATTGGTCTCAGAAAATGAAAAAAAATGAAAACTCTATAATACCCCCGGGGGTAGTAGGGATACATAGGCGCCGTGATGATGTGTCGAAATTTAGTTTGTGTTATTTTAATTGATAAGGGCGATAGATCATGTATATTATACATCTGCCTTAATTTATACCTGTATACGGATTGTCGTAAGAACTTTAGTCCTGCAATTGTATGCTACAAAATGCATTGGAATGCAGGAAATTGCTTCATTTCAAAAAATCTCAGGGGGGGGGCATGCCCCCGGACCCCCTAGCGTACTCGCTCGCTATGCTCACTCGACAAACAAGCATATTTGGCCGTGCGTATCATAAAAATAGCTCCAGCGACGGCCCTGACTGGTGTGGGAGGAAATCGGAGTACCCGGAGAAAACCCACCTGTCTGATCTGGAGACCATGCATCTCACATATTTCCCGGACCGAGGATCAAACCTGGGTAGCATTGGTGAGAAGTAAGCTATCTAACCACTGCGTTAATCGGACATGCAACATTTCAGATATTGTAGACAATATCCAAACGTCACCCCCAATTTTAATTAGTAGGATCTTGTTATATAAGTGTGTGTTTTAAGTAAGATATAAGTCTCAAAACGGATCCAACATGTAAAATGTTGGTTCTGTCGCCGGCGCTACGTACCTCACACAGTCCAATATTTCACCTATTGGATCGTTTTCGGCTTATATCCTATATATAATGTAACACAGTTCTTAACATTGGCCTACATGCTAATTGGTGATAAAATAATATAGTTCAGAATTAATGATATACGTATGATATATAGCTAATTTATGTGTATGTCTTAAATGTATGTCCTTGCCCTAATACACTAGCAGTATGAAAGCTCGTTGAACCTATCACAGGGACAATGATGCTACATGTAGCTGTAGCTGTGGTCATTGACACACATATACCACAATGGTCTACAGCAGATAGTCGATACACACAGGTGTGCTTATTGAAATGTTAGCTTTGCAGAGTTTCACCGCATATCGACCGCTACTGGCATTCTCATGTATTATTTATTGTTAGTTTTAGCAACATTTCAGTTCCAGTCTCTGAACTGTTATATATATATATATATATATATACATGGGTTATGTCTATATAATATATACATTGTGCATGTCTTATGTCTATATACTATATGCATGGGTTATGTATATATACTATATACACTGTGCATGTCTTATGTCTATATACTATATGCATGGGTTATGTATATATACTATATACACTGTGCATGTCTTATGTCTATATACTATATTCATGGGTTATGTCTATATACTATATACAGTGTGCATGTCTTATTTCTATATACTATATTCATGGGTTATGTATATATACTATATACATTGTGCATCTCTTATGTCCATATACTATATACACTGTACATGTCTTATGTCTATATATTATATACACTGTACATGTCTTATGTATATATACTATATGCACTGTGCATGTCTTATGTCCATATACTATATACACTGTACATGTCTTATGTCTATATACTATATACACTGTGCATGTCTTATGTCCATAAACTATATACACTGTATATGTCTTATGTCTATATACACTGTACATGTCTTATGTCTGTATACTATATACACTGTACATGTATTATGTCTATATAATATATGCATTGTACATGTCTTATGTCTATATACTATATACACTGTACATGTCTTATGTATATATACTATATGCACTGTGCATGTCTTATGTCCATATACTATATACACTGTACATGTCTTATGTCTATATACTATATACACTGTGCATGTCTTATGTCCATAAACTATATACACTGTATATGTCTTATGTCTATATACTATATACACTGTACATGTCTTATGTCTGTATACTATATACACTGTACATGTATTATGTCTATATAATATATGCATTGTACATGTCTTATGTCTATATACTATATACACTGTACATGGCTTATGTCCATATACTATATACACTGTACATGTCTTATGTCTATATACTATATACACTGTACATGGCTTATGTCCATATACTATATACACTGTACATGTCTTATGTCTATATACTATATACACTGTGCATGTCTTATGTCCATAAACTATATACACTGTATATGTCTTATGTCTATATACTATATACACTGTACATGTCTTATGTCTGTATACTATATACACTGTACATGTATTATGTCTATATAATATATGCATTGTACATGTCTTATGTCCATATACTATATACACTGTGCATGTCTTATGTCCATATACTATATACACCTATATACACTGTACATGTCTTATGTCTATATACTATATACAATGTGCATGTCTTATGTCCATAAACTATATACACTGTATATGTCTTATATCTATATACTATATACACTGTACATGTCTTATGTCTGTATACTATATACACTGTACATGTATTATGTCTATATAATATATGCATTGTACATGTCGTATGTCTATATACTATATACACTGTACATGGCTTATGTCCATATACTATATACACTGTACATGTCTTATGTCTATATACTATATACACTGTACATGGCTTATGTCCATATACTATATGCATTGTACATGTCTTATGTCTATATACTATATACACTGTACATGGCTTATGTCCATATACTATATACACTGTACATGTCTTATGTCTATATACTATATACATTGTACATGGACCTTTAGTCTGTTCAGTATCAGGTTTACATATCATATCAATTATTTAAGACGAGTCATTGCTACGAACTCCTTACGACATGTAGTATCGTATAATTATTCATGCCTAATACATATTGATTGATTGTGACAGATATGTCTGTGGTCATCGACCTATTTAATCAAACGCCTTGCGGATGTCGACCTTCGAACTACATTGTATACTTTCTTTTTGCTTCGATTCACGGACGATCTTTTCTTCAACACCATCAGTGACTAATGATACATTTGATTAATTCCGTTGATATGTACAAATGAAGACGTGTTTATTGTGAATATAATATTATCAGACATTAGAGATCATCGCCGGGTCAATGACGTCTTGTTAATGACCTATTGAGCGAGCATTCGTTAACTTTCAACCTTATAGTTGTTCGTGTATGTAGTATGTACTATATCTATTCTAGTCGGTAGTTTAATGCTCTGTGTTTGCTATCTGTGTCAGTAGGTTATCATAGCTCGTAAAGCTATCTAGTTCGATATTATATGTGTTAGTAGGTTATTCAACGCCGATACAATTACATCATTGCATGCGTACTGGATAAATATAAATGCATGTGGTGTTAAATTGTTACCTATACAGACGGATCTGTAGTCCAGTGGTTAACACGCTGGACTGGTAATCCAGGGATCGCAGGTTCGATCCACCGTCTGACCCTAATAAAATTAACAATCGTTCAGATGGGACTTTAAATCGAGGCCTCGTGTCGGTGCTTTACACCGTGCACGTAAAAGAACCAGAGGAGACAAAGGGCAACAAGTTCTAGCAACATTAGTAAACTGCCCTCCCCGTTTCAGATTGATGTCAACACATGCAGTCTTTCAGATGGGACTTCAAACCGAGGTCTTGTGTCGGTGCTGTACACCGTGTACGTAAAAGAACCAGAGGATACGCTGGAATGGGTCTCTGTCTGTATCATTGCACTATCCTCCAAAAATCTAAAATGACTAATCTCTTCAGGAGGCGTCGCTCATTTTTGTCTTTTTAATTACATTAAAACACCAACTAGAATGTTCATCCTCTATATTAAATTAGATTTCAATAACAATATGATAGCTTTATTGATTACTTGTTTATTTGTATATACACTCTACATCCGTTATGTCGAATTCGGTTATGTCGAATTATCCGGTTAACTCGAAGTCGGATCAAAGTCCCGTTTCAGCCACTATCATTTTACATATAACTGTATCTGTTTATATCTAATTTCGTTAAGTCAAACTTCGGTTATGTCGAAGTATTTTGTTCGGTCCGACGGAATTCGACATAACGGATGTAGACTGTACGTGTATGTATATATTATGGCTATGTACTAATGTATACGTCATACATAACCTTTGTTCTGTTCTGTTCTGTTCTGTTCAACAAACCGTTAATGTAAAATAACATTAACCTGGACACTCGAAGCGACATCTTCAGGCAGTAGTTGTAGTCAAATTGTTATTGGAGAATATGATATAAATATAAATATTGCATTCCTGAGTGGTCCAATATGGGAAATATCACCATCGAAACACGATTATTAACCGAGGCGTCATTGAGGCGTTAGTGTGATATGTTTCATATTGCCCACTCACGAATGCAATATTTATTTTATTATACAGAACTCATGTAGACGTTGGAAAAGAAAACTTATTACAGCAAAGAGTTCTAACGTGATGTCAACACATGCATCATGCATGACGTGCACATACGTGTTATGGTGAATACACCCAATCCGTCAATTCTCAACATTTCTAAAGGTCAACAACAATGCAGCAGAAATTGTCCATTTGCCAATAACGGTTCATGTCAAGTTAGCGCCTTTATTCACCATATAAGGAAAGTCAGATAATTGATACGATTATATGAGGTGTGCATATGATCGCTACAAAATACTTGCCTTTCTGTTCATGTTGAAAACTCTAATAGAATAATAGTATACTATTGTCCATATATAGACACTTCTAATACTAAACAGAGGGCTTGTGCAATGAAAAATGTACACACGCGGATAACAAAGAACATGCTGTGACATGCTGATTTTAACCGGACAAAAATAATAACACCATACGACAAATGTTCAAAATAAGGACATATCAAGGCTCTATACCTCGTAGTTTTATTTAAGTCAGACACAAGCAATGTAAATCGTATGACAAATCTACTAAATATGGGCAATATAAAAGTACAGGATACTACGTAGTTTTTAAAATTTGACGCAAACACGGGACCCCTAACGACAAATGTACTCAAAATATCGGACCAAAAGGACACGGTACGACGAACTGTTTGTGTTAGGAAAGCTTTAATGATTAGTTTTAAGGAACGTTCACATCTTGTCTTTCGTGATATATTTCTACGCATAATAACTTCAAACTCGGGTTATTCTGCGATATACCACGGGTGTTACTTATTATTTCGATTCTAACACGACTTATTTCTAATAATTTTAGACGAGAATCAAGGAGTATTTTCTTCAACCGCCGTGCATTTGGCTTTCGAAATTTCCTCCCGCGTAAGGGGTGATGACGTTATTTTTATGGAAAATATCAATCTAGTGCATAAATGAACAAAAGTAGTAACTGATCAATAATTTTATTTATTTTGTCAAATAAAACTGTACAGAATAGTAACTGAAACGTTACTTAACAGAAAAACAAGACGGACAAGAGATTATCTGATTCTAAAAATAGCTCACTTCCGCGAATTCCCACGGTATTATTTACAAACATCACGTGACTTTCATTCATAAAACTTTACACGTATTGTATAAATGGAATAGCCAAAACACGGTGCGCGCGCAACATAGTTCAAGGTAGGTATATCGCAGAATAACCCGAGGTAGATTTTACTCTACAAGTATGTATGTTATTAGCCGGGTCGTGTTAGAATGATGTATAACAAGCAACTAATACCACTAATTGTTATTGTTTGTATTTATGCTAATACATTATACGTCTTTATGTCATTAATTAATGAAACTTATCAAATGTTCTGCGGTACAAACCAACGTGTTCACAAACAGATCTGTAGTCCAGTGGCAACACGCTAGACTGGTAATCCAGGGATCGCAGGTTCGATCCACCGTCTGACCCTAATAAAATTAACAATCGTTCAGATGGGACTTTAAATCGAGGCCTCGTGTCGGTGCTTTACACCGTGCACGTAAAAGAACCAGAGGAGACTCTGTAATGGGTCTCTGTCTGTATCATTGCACTATCCGTCAACAATCTAAAATGACTAATCTCTACAGGAGGCGTCGCTCATATGGGCAACCGGTAGCGACGATAAATAAACGTAAAACAAAAACAAGCCAACGTAACGTCATATCCACGTTGCGTCAATTCACGTTAAGCATTACTTGTTGCATTTTTTCGTTTTGACTTTCCAACTGCATCACTCAATTAAGTTTTTAGAAACTCGGTGAATTGGCTATGACATATTTGCTACAGGATACAATACAAGTACCACTGGAACAAAATGATTTAATGGCCACGTGGCGCAGTGTGACACCACTCAGATGGAACAAAATGATTTAATGGCCACGTGGCGCAGTGTGACACCACTCAGATGGAACAAAATGATTTAATGGCCACGTGGCGCAGTGTGACACCACTCAGATGGAACAAAATGATTTAATGGCCACGTGGCGCAGTGTGACACCACTCAGATGGAACAAAATGATTTAATGGCCACGTGGCGCAGTGTGACACCACTCAGATGGAACAAAATGATTTAATGGCCACGTGGCGCAGTGTGACACCACTCAGATGGAACAAAATGATTTAATGGCCACGTGGCGCAGTGTGACACCACTCAGATGGAACAAAATGATTTAATGGCCACGTGGCGCAGTGTGACACCACTCAGATGGAACAAAATGATTTAATGGCCACGTGGCGCAGTGTGACACCACTCAGATGGAACAAAATGATTTAATGGCCACGTGGCGCAGTGTGACACCACTCAGATGGAACAAAATGATTTAATGGCCACGTGGCGCAGTGTGACACCACTCAGATGGAACAAAATGATTTAATGGCCACGTGGCGCAGTGTGACACCACTCAGACGTATTCATGTTCCCGGATACTTTTAAAGGATTTAGTTGTAGATGTGTTTGCGAAGGTCGCTGACTTGTATACCACTGTAACCTATCATCTCTGATGGGTACGGGTTCGAGCCCCGCTCAGACCGTGTCTCATTTATATGAAAAAGTTGGCAGTTTCTTACGGAGGTTGGTGCATCAAGTACTGGTTAACCGCTGGAGCCTGCCCAGGTGTTGTTAGATAAACTGCCCGTCGCTCAAATGGGAAACAGATGTTAAATAAACTTAAAATAAAAAAATGTGTTTGTTTAAAGTCGCACCAACAGCTAAGGATACATGGCTAGCCTTCTGTTTTTATATGTGGCGGAAGACACAGGGTGACCGTCCAATAAGTAGTTCGGGCATTCGCGGATACAACCACCGACCTTCCGCAAACCAGTTATATAGCTTCCAAATATGAAATCATTCAACACCCCAAGTTGGATTCGAACCTGTAGCGATGAGGGGCACTTTATTTGAAGAGCACGAGTGTATCAAGTCAGCCACGGACGTACCTCCTCGCCCCACCTTATGGTAGATTAACTTAATTGTTCAAATATGTTCTCGCGTTAAATAAAGTAGTTATTATTATTTCTTGTCAACATTTTGCTAGACAAATGCAGATACTATATAAGCTCTGCTTCCGTTTTAATGCTTTCCTATATACTTACTTCTTTGATTGTGTGCACATGTATTGTTTTGTGAATGCATATAGTGGAATAAATATGCTTAGATCAAATACAGCCTAAAATCCCAAACATCTGTAATAAAATGTATCAACTAAGATTATATGAACAATGATAAGTTATGGTTATAATATTAGATTGCTGTAGATACTGAACAAAACCATAAGAGCACGTAACGATGCTACACAATTTTCCTCAGATCTCAAACTCGAGCTGAAGGAATTTGATTGGTTTATTCTGAGACATACACTCAGTTGAACCAATCAGAAGCTTGTGACTGACCTTGACTGACTAGTATATGTATTTAATGTCGCCACCGCACCACTGACCTTGACGGATATGTATTCCAGTGGTAACACGTTGGACTGGTAATCCAGAGATCGCATGTTCGATCCCCCGTCTGACCCTAATAAAATTAACAGTCTTTCAGGTGGGACGTTAAACCGAGGTCTCGTATCGGTGCTTTACACCGTGCACGTTAAAGAACCAGAGGAGATTCTGGAATGGATCTATGTCTGTATCATTGCACTATCCTCCAACTATCTAAAAAATGACTAATCTCTTCAGGAGGCGTCGCTCATATGGGCAACCGGTAGCGACGATAAATAAACGTAAAACACACACACTGACCTTGCGATTGGAGAACAGTTTTGTAACCTCGGGACAAGGTGACCCCCGATTAGTAATGTAGTAGAGTGTACACGCATGTCAGAACTACTAATAGTAGACGGTAGACATAATAATAAAATAATAATAATAATAAAATAATAATAATAATAATAACGACTTTATTAGAGTCATTCAGATTTATCCTCCAATCTCCAACTTTATCCTCCTAAGCCAAATAATGAACTTCTCTGAGATAATCTTTCTTATATGCAGGGTCACACTTGTGGCATTCCCTCTCTTATCACATCAATACAGCAAGTTCTGTTCCACACTTCAAGCTTTATATAGCAGGTGGTGCAAAGAACAGACCAATAACCTAATAAACTGATAATATACAATTATACATGAATATAAGTATTAGTTCTTGCAGCTTATATCTTATTTCCCACGAAAGTCTTTCGTGTCATTGTTTACATGTTTCATTATGCTATTTCATGTTTTAATTTGTTGAGGGCATCATGGTAGATTGACTTAATTGTTGAAATGAGTTCTCTCGTTAAATAAAGTCTTTATTATTATTTAGCGATAGTATAGAGACCAATAAATAAATAGCGCCATTAGGCACCTTACGTTCACAAACTATCTGTCCAACAAGTAAGATTGTACTAATCGTAAGAATGTTGCACCGAGAAGGGTAAACATATTTTGACAAATACGTTTGCGTACGAACATTAGATCTATACACTGATATGATTGTTCTCTGTATACTCTGTGTATGCCCCGGCCACCGAGTGCCATCGCATACATCATACTCTGCATTGATATTCAGCAGTGCACCAAACCACCTACGAGAGCCGCTATGTACTTACCGGATAGCTCACTCGGGATTGGCAGAATTTCTACGAGAGTTAGAGAACACCAGACACATATTGGAACTTGTTTATGCGAACTCACGAGATTGTTACTAATCGTGAATCATGTGATGCGTGCAAACAGTTCTAAGAAAAAAATGAACATTGAATTAATTTCTTGGAAATATATAGCGAAAGGTGCAGTAGATGTCTGGAATAAGGACATTTCTAAATTGCAAATTAGTGGAATCTGCTAGGATTCATAGAAAACCATGAATGCATGTCAAACCTATCGAAGTGGTCGCATCTGATTAAGCGTGCGTGCGTGCGTGCGTGTATCGTGCTTATTATACACCGCTAGCCAGTTGGGTGGCTTCCTCACATGTGGGATTCGAACCTCCAGCGGAGAGGCAAATGGAATAGTATATCTCATGTACATCCCTACTAGGGTGCCTCCGTGACCGAGTGGTTAAGTTGTTGACTTCAATATCACTTGCTCCCCCCCCCCACCGTTGTATGTTCGAATCCCACTGGGGATGTCGGATTATTTCATGTGAGAAAGCTGTCCAGCTGGCTCGTGGAAGATCGGTGCACACATTTGGTTACTCTTATTGAATGTGAAACTAATTATTCAGATATATTGTAGTGTGGAAGGAAACCGGGCTACGCAGACAAAACCCACCAGTCGGATCTGGCGACCACCGTACCATCTCAACATTTTCCCGGTCAGAGGATCGAACCTGGGCTGCATTGGTGAGAAATGGACGAGCTAAACCACTGCGATATCTCCGGAACTCCGAATAGTTCAACAGCTTATGGGGTGGACTATGCAATGACCATCATTTGGGTCAATAAGTGGTTGCATTTCCAGACGTTATATAGTGTTATGTTTATTGTGTCTCCGTTGCCGTGTGGTTACGGTGTGTCTCCGTTGCCGTGTGGTTACGGTTTGTCTCCGTTGCAGTGTGGTTACGGTGTGTCTCCGTTGCCGTGTGGTTACGGTGTGTCTCCGTTACATTGTGGTTACGGTGTGTCTCCGTTGCCGTGTTGTTACGATGTGTCTCCGTTGCATTGTGGTTACGGTGTGTCTCCGTTGCCGTGTTGTTACGATGTGTCTCCGTTGCATTGTGGTTACGGTGTGTCTCCGTTGCCGTATGGTTACGGTGTGTCTCCGTTGCCGTGTGGCTACGGTTTGTCTCCGTTGCAGTGTGGTTACGGTGTGTCTCCGTTGCCGTGTGGTTACGGTGTGTCTCCGTTGCCGTGTGGTTACGGTGTGTCTCCGTTGCCGTGTGGTTACGGTGTTTCTCCGTTGCCGTGTGGTTACGGTGTGTCTCCGTTGCCGTGTGGTTACGGTGTGTCTCCGTTGCCGTGTGGTTACGGTGTGTCTCCGTTGCCGTGTGGTTACGGTGTGTCTCCGGTGCCCGTGTGGTTACGGTGGTCTCGCGTTGCCGTTGTGGTTACGGTGTGTCTCCGTTGCGTGTGGGTTACGGTGGTTTCTCCGTTGCCGTGTGGTTTACGGTGTGTCTCCGTTGCCGTGTGGTTACGGTGTGTCTCCGTTGCCGTATGGTTACGGTGTGTCTCCGTTGCCGTGTGGCTACGGTTTGTCTCCGTTGCAGTGTGGTTACGGTGTGTCTCCGTTGCCGTGTGGTTACGGTGTGTCTCCGTTGCATTGTGGTTACGGTGTGTCTCCGTTGCCGTGGGTGGGTTACGGTTTGTCTCCGTTGCAGTGTGGTTACGGTGTGTCTCCGTTGCCGTGTGGTTACGGTGTGTCTCCGTTGCCGTGTGGTTACGGTGTGTCTCCGTTGCCGTGTGGTTACGGTGTTTCTCCGTTGCCGTGTGGTTACGGTGTGTCTCCGTTGCCGTGTGGTTACGGTGTGTCTCCGTTGCCGTGTGGTTACGGTGTGTCTCCGTTGCCGTGTGGTTATAATAATAATAATAATAATAAAGACTTTATTTAACGAGAGTACTCATTTAACAAAAGTTAATCTACCATGAGGCCCTCAACATATATACAATCAAATGCAATCAAAAGATAGCACTATAAGTGAGAACTGCACATTGGAATAATATACATGTAGTAATGTAAAAGCTGAAAAATAGAGAAACTATATTTAATATGTAATGGAATATGATGATATATGGAATTGGCTAGCAGAGTAGAAAATGGGAATGAGACAATTAATGATACTAGATCTATCTAACAATATGCAGATTTGACTTGTAGTGGTATCTTCAAAATATGTATGAAATCAACTTAAATACAGCAATATTTATGATTCTAATAAATATAGCAATCGCAATACACGTTTATAATAACAGTAGAAGTGCGCGATTAGTTTGAATTGTTATAGTTCCACCTTAAGTAGAGAATTTTGAACTGTTGGATAGTTGGAGCATTTTGAACTGAGTGAGGCAATGAATTCCAAATAGATGATCCTGAAAATTCAAATGTATTACGAAACAATTCAC
>JABXNX010000101.1:0-57095 GCA_014843695.1 Archivesica marissinica
GCAAGCAATGTAGGGAAACCAGTTTATATGGCAAGTAATGTAGGGACACCAGTTTATATGGCAAGCAATGTAGGAACACCAGTTTATATGGCAAGCAATGTAGGGAAACCAGTTTATATGGCAAGTAATGTAGGAATACCAGTTTATATGGCAAGCAATGTAGGGACACCAGTTTATATGGCAAGCAATGTAGGAACACCAGTTTATATGGCAAGCAATGTAGGGACACCAGTTTATATGGCATGTAATGTAGGAACACCAGTTTATATGGCAAGTAATGTAGGAATACCAGTTTATATGGCAAGTAATGTAGGAACACCAGTTTATATGGCAAGTAATGTAGGAATACCAGTTTATATGGCAAGTAATGTAGGGACACCAGTTTATATGGCATGTAATGTAGGAATACCAGTTTATATGGCAAGCAATGTAGGGACACCAGTTTATATGGCATGTAATGTAGGAACACCAGTTTATATGGCAGTAATGTAGGGACACCAGTTTATATGGCATGTAATGTAGGGACACCAGTTTATATGGCATGTAATGTAGGAACACCAGTTTATATGGCATGTAATGTAGGAATACCAGTTTATATGGCAAGTAATGTAGGAATACCAGTTTATATGGCAAGTAATGTAGGGAAACCAGTTTATATGGCAAGTAATGTAGGACTACCAGTTTATATGGCAAGCAATGTAGGAATACCAGTTTATATGGCATGTAATGTAGGAATACCAGTTTATATGGCATGTAATGTAGGAATACCAGTTTATATGGCAAGTAATGTAGGGACACCAGTTTATATGGCAAGCAATGTAGGAATAACAGTTTATATGGCAAGCAATGTAGGGACACCAGTTTATATGTCAAGCAATGTAGGGACACCAGTTTATATGGCAAGTAATGTAGGGACACCAGTTTATATGGCAAGTAATGTAGGAAACCAGTTTATATGGCAAGCAATGTAGGGACACCAGTTTATATGGCAAGTAATGTAGGAACACCAGTTTATATGGCAAGTAATGTAGGAACACCAGTTTATATGGCAAGCAATGTAGGGACACCAGTTTATATGGCAAGTAATGTAGGAATACCAGTTTATATGGCAAGCAATGTAGGGACACCAGTTTATATGGCAAGTAATGTAGGAACACCAGTTTATATGGCAAGTAATGTAGGAACACCAGTTTATATGGCAAGTAATGTAGGAACACCAGTTTATATGGCAAGTAATGTAGGAACACCAGTTTATATGGCAAGTAATGTAGGAACACCAGTTTATATGGCAAGTAATGTAGGGACACCAGTTTATATGGCAAGTAATGTACGAACACCAGTTTATATGGCTCGTAATGTAGCCACACCAGTTTATATGGCAAGCAATGTAGGGACACCATCTTATATGGCATGTAATGTAGGGACACCAGTTTATATGGCATGTAATGTAGGAATACCAGTTTATATGGCATGTAATGTAGGAATACCAGTTTATATGGCATGTAATGTAGGAATACCAGTTTATATGGCAAGTAATGTAGGAATACCAGTTTATATGGCAAGTAATGTAGGAATACCAGTTTATATGGCATGTAATGTAGGGACACCAGTTTATATGGCATGTAATGTAGGAATACCAGTTTATATGGCAAGCAATGTAGGGACACCAGTTTATATGGCATGTAATGTAGGGACACCAGTTTATATGGCATGTAATGTAGGAATACCAGTTTATATGGCATGTAATGTAGGGACACCAGTTTATATGGCAAGTAATGTAGGGACACCAGTTTATATGGCATGTAATGTAGGAATACCAGTTTATATGGCAAGCAATGTAGGGACACCAGTTTATATGGCATGTAATGTAGGGACACCAGTTTATATGGCATGTAATGTAGGAATACCAGTTTATATGGCAAGCAATGTAGGGACACCAGTTTATATGGCAAGTAATGTAGGGAAACCAGTTTATATGGCAAGCAATGTAGGACTATCAGTTTATATGGCAAGCAATGTAGGAATAACAGTTTATATGGCAAGCAATGTAGGACTATCAGTTTATATGGCAAGCAATGTAGTAATACCAGTTTATATGGCATGTAATGTGGGAATACCAGTTTATATGGCAAGTAATGTAGGGACACCAGTTTATATGGCATGTAATGTAGGAATACCAGTTTATATGGCAAGCAATGTAGGGACACCAGTTTATATGGCATGTAATGTAGGGACACCAGTTTATATGGCATGTAATGTAGGAATACCAGTTTATATGGCAAGTAATGTAGGAATACCAGTTTATATGGCAAGTAATGTAGGAATACCAGTTTATATGGCAAGTAATGTAGGAATACCAGTTTATATGGCAAGTAATGTAGGAATACCAGTTTATATGGCAAGCAATGTAGGGACACCAGTTTATATGGCAAGTAATGTAGGGAAACCAGTTTATATGGCAAGCAATGTAGGAATAACAGTTTATATGGCAAGCAATGTAGGGACACCAGTTTATATGTCAAGCAATGTAGGGACACCAGTTTATATGGCAAGTAATGTAGGGAAACCAGTTTATATGGCAAGCAATGTAGGGAACCAGTTTATATGGCAAGTAATGTAGGAATACCAGTTTATATGGCAAGCAATGTAGGGACAACAGTTTATATGGCAAGCAATGTAGGGACACCAGTTTATATGGCAAGCAATGTAGGGACACATGTTTATATGGCAAGCAATGTAGGGAAACCAGTTTATATGGCAAGTAATGTAGGGAAACCAGTTTATATGGCAAGCAATGTAGGGAAACCAGTTTATATGGCAAGTAATGTAGGAATACCAGTTTATATGGCAAGTAATGTAGGAATACCAGTTTATATGGCAAGCAATGTAGGGACACCAGTTTATATGGCAAGCAATGTAGGGACACCAGTTTATATGGCAAGCAATGTAGCGACATCAGTTTATATGGCAAGCAATGTAGGAACACCAGTTTATATGGCAAGCAATGTAGGGACACCAGTTTATATGGCATGTAATGTAGGGACACCAGTTTATATGGCATGTAATGTAGGAATACCAGTTTATATGGCATGTAATGTAGGGACACCAGTTTATATGGCAAGTAATGTAGGGACACCATTTTATATGGCATGTAATGTAGGAATACCAGTTTATATGGCAAGCAATGTAGGGACACCAGTTTATATGGCATGTAATGTAGGGACACCAGTTTATATGGCATGTAATGTAGGAATACCAGTTTATATGGCAAGCAATGTAGGGACACCAGTTTATATGGCATGTAATGTAGGGACACCAGTTTATATGGCATGTAATGTAGGAATACCAGTTTATATGGCAAGCAATGTAGGGACACCAGTTTATATGGCAAGCAATGTAGGAACACCAGTTTATATGGCAAGCAATGTAGGGACACCAGTTTATATGGCATGTAATGTAGGGACACCAGTTTATATGGCATGTAATGTAGGAATACCAGTTTATATGGCATGTAATGTAGGGACACCAGTTTATATGGCAAGTAATGTAGGGACACCAGTTTATATGGCATGTAATGTAGGAATACCAGTTTATATGGCAAGCAATGTAGGGACACCAGTTTATATGGCATGTAATGTAGGGACACCAGTTTATATGACATGTAATGTAGGAATACCAGTTTATATGGCAATGTAGGAACACCAGTTTATATGGCAAGTAATGTAGGGAAACCAGTTTATATGGCAAGCAATGTAGGACTATCAGTTTATATGGCAAGCAATGTAGGAATACCAGTTTATATGGCAAGCAATGTAGGACTACCAGTTTATATGGCAAGCAATGTAGGAATACCAGTTTATATGGCATGTAATGTAGGAATACCAGTTTATATGGCAAGCAATGTAGGGACACCAGTTTATATGGCATGTAATGTAGGGATACCAGTTTATATGGCATGTAATGTAGGGACACCAGTTTATATGGCATGTAATGTAGGAATACCAGTTTATATGGCATGTAATGTAGGAATACCAGTTTATATGGCAAGTAATGTAGGAATACCAGTTTATATGGCAAGTAATGTAGGAACACCAGTTTATATGGCAAGTAATGTAGGAACACCAGTTTATATGGCAAGTAATGTAGGAATACCAGTTTATATGGCAAGTAATGTAGGAATACCAGTTTATATGGCAAGTAATGTAGGAATACCAGTTTATATGGCAAGCAATGTAGGGACACCAGTTTATATGGCATGTAATGTAGGGATATCAGTTTATATGGCATGTAATGTAGGGACACCAGTTTATATGGCATGTAATGTAGGAATACCAGTTTATATGGCATGTAATGTAGGAATACCAGTTTATATGGCAAGTAATGTAGGAATACCAGTTTATATGGCAAGTAATGTAGGAACACCAGTTTATATGGCAAGTAATGTAGGAACACCAGTTTATATGGCAAGTAATGTAGGAATACCAGTTTATATGGCAAGTAATGTAGGAATACCAGTTTATATGGCAAGTAATGTAGGAATACCAGTTTATATGGCAAGCAATGTAGGGACACCAGTTTATATGGCAAGTAATGTAGGGATACCAGTTTATATGGCAAGCAATGTAGGAATACCAGTTTATATGGCATGTAATGTAGGAATACCAGTTTATATGGCAAGTAATGTAGGGACACCAGTTTATATGGCAAGCAATGTAGGAATACCAGTTTATATGGCAAGCAATGTAGGGACACCAGTTTATATGGCAAGCAATGTAGGGACACCAGTTTATATGGCAAGCAATGTAGGGACACAGTTTATATGGCAAGCAATGTAGGGAAACCAGTTTATATGGCAAGTAATGTAGGGAAACCAGTTTATATGGCAAGCAATGTAGGAACACCAGTTTATATGGCAAGTAATGTAGGGACACCAGTTTATATGGCATGTAATGTAGGAATACCAGTTTATATGGCAAGTAATGTAGGACACCAGTTTATATGGCAAGTAATGTAGGAACCCAGTTTATATGGCATGTAATGTAGGAATACCAGTTTATATGGCAAGCAATGTAGGGACACAGTTTATATGGCAAGCAATGTAGGAACACCAGTTTATATGGCAAGCAATGTAGGACACCAGTTTATATGGCATGTAATGTAGGAACCCAGTTTATATGGCATGTAATGTAGGACACCAGTTTATATGGCAAGTAATGTAGGACACCAGTTTATATGGCAAGTAATGTAGGAACACCAGTTTATATGGCATGTAATGTAGGAATACCAGTTTATATGGCAAGTAATGTAGGGACACCAGTTTATATGGCAAGCAATGTAGGAATACCAGTTTATATGGCAAGCAATGTAGGGACACCAGTTTATATGGCAAGCAATGTAGGGAAACCAGTTTATATGGCAAGCAATGTAGGAAACCAGTTTATATGGCAAGCAATGTAGGGAAACCAGTTTATATGGCAAGTAATGTAGGGAAACCAGTTTATATGGCAAGCAATGTAGGGAAACCAGTTTATATGGCAAGCAATGTAGGAAACCAGTTTATATGGCAAGTAATGTAGGAATACCAGTTTATATGGCATGTAATGTAGGAATACCAGTTTATATGGCAAGTAATGTAGGAATACCAGTTTATATGGCAAGCAATGTAGGAATACCAGTTTATATGGCAAGTAATGTAGGGACACCAGTTTATATGGCATGTAATGTAGGGATATCAGTTTATATGGCATGTAATGTAGGGACACCAGTTTATATGGCATGTAATGTAGGAATACCAGTTTATATGGCATGTAATGTAGGAATACCAGTTTATATGGCAAGTAATGTAGGAATACCAGTTTATATGGCAAGTAATGTAGGAACACCAGTTTATATGGCAAGTAATGTAGGAACACCAGTTTATATGGCAAGTAATGTAGGAATACCAGTTTATATGGCAAGTAATGTAGGAATACCAGTTTATATGGCAAGTAATGTAGGAATACCAGTTTATATGGCAAGCAATGTAGGGACACCAGTTTATATGGCAAGTAATGTAGGGAAACCAGTTTATATGGCAAGCAATGTAGGAATACCAGTTTATATGGCATGTAATGTAGGAATACCAGTTTATATGGCAAGTAATGTAGGGACACCAGTTTATATGGCAAGCAATGTAGGAATACCAGTTTATATGGCAAGCAATGTAGGGACACCAGTTTATATGGCAAGCAATGTAGGGACACCAGTTTATATGGCAAGCAATGTAGGGACACATGTTTATATGGCAAGCAATGTAGGGAAACCAGTTTATATGGCAAATAATGTAGGGAAACCAGTTTATATGGCAAGCAATGTAGGAACACCAGTTTATATGGCAACAATGTAGGGAAACCAGTTTATATGGCAAGTAATGTAGGAATACCAGTTTATATGGCAAGCAATGTAGCGACATCAGTTTATATGGCAAGCAATGTAGGAACACCAGTTTATATGGCAAGCAATGTAGGGACACCAGTTTATATGGCATGTAATGTAGGGACACCAGTTTATATGGCATGTAATGTAGGAATACCAGTTTATATGGCATGTAATGTAGGGACACCAGTTTATATGGCAAGTAATGTAGGGACACCAGTTTATATGGCATGTAATGTAGGAATACCAGTTTATATGGCAAGCAATGTAGGACACAGTTATATGGCAAGCAATGTAGGAATACCAGTTTATATGGCAAGCAATGTAGGGACACCAGTTTATATGGCAAGCAATGTAGGGAAACCAGTTTATATGGCAAGCAATGTAGGAAACCAGTTTATATGGCAAGCAATGTAGGGAAACCAGTTTATATGGCAAGTAATGTAGGGAAACCAGTTTATATGGCAAGCAATGTAGGGAAACCAGTTTATATGGCAAGCAATGTAGGAACCAGTTTATATGGCAAGTAATGTAGGAATACCAGTTTATATGGCAGTAATGTGGGAATACCAGTTTATATGGCAAGTAATGTAGGAATACCAGTTTATATGGCAAGCAATGTAGGAATACCAGTTTATATGGCAAGCAATGTAGGGACACCAGTTTATATGGCAAGCAATGTAGGGACACCAGTTTATATGGCAAGTAATGTAGGGAAACCAGTTTATATGGCAAGCAATGTAGGAAACCAGTTTATATGGCAAGCAATGTAGGGACACCAGTTTATATGGCAAGCAATGTAGGGAAACCAGTTTATATGGCAAGTAATGTAGGGAAACCAGTTTATATGGCAAGCAATGTAGGAACACCAGTTTATATGGCAAGCAATGTAGGGAAACCAGTTTATATGGCAAGTAATGTAGGAATACCAGTTTATATGGCAAGCAATGTAGGAACATCAGTTTATATGGCAAGCAATGTAGGAACACCAGTTTATATGGCAAGCAATGTAGGACAGTTTATATGGCATGTAATGTAGGGACACCAGTTTATATGGCATGTAATGTAGGAATACCAGTTTATATGGCATGTAATGTAGGGACACCAGTTTATATGGCATGTAATGTAGGAATACCAGTTTATATGGCAAGCAATGTAGGGACACCAGTTTATATGGCAAGTAATGTAGGGACACCAGTTTATATGGCAAGCAATGTAGGAACACCAGTTTATATGGCAAGCAATGTAGGGACACCAGTTTATATGGCATGTAATGTAGGGACACCAGTTTATATGGCATGTAATGTAGGAATACCAGTTTATATGGCATGTAATGTAGGGACACCAGTTTATATGGCAAGTAATGTAGGGACACCAGTTTATATGGCATGTAATGTAGGAATACCAGTTTATATGGCAAGCAATGTAGGGACACCAGCTTATATGGCAAGCAATGTAGGAATAACAGTTTATATGGCAAGCAATGTAGGGACACCAGTTTATATGTCAAGCAATGTAGGGAAACCAGTTTATATGGCAAGCAATGTATGGAAACCAGTTTATATGGCAAGCAATGTAGGGAAACCAGTTTATATGGCAAGTAATGTAGGGAAACCAGTTTATATGGCAAGCAATGTAGGGCAACCAGTTTATATGGCAAGCAATGTAGGAAACCAGTTTATATGGCAAGTAATGTAGGAATACCAGTTTATATGGCATGTAATGTGGGAATACCAGTTTATATGGCAAGTAATGTAGGAATACCAGTTTATATGGCAAGCAATGTAGGAATAACAGTTTATATGGCAAGTAATGTAGTGACACCAGTTTATATGTCAAGCAATGTAGGGACACCAGTTTATATGGCAAGTAATGTAGGGAAACCAGTTTATATGGCAAGCAATGTATGGAAACCAGTTTATATGGCAAGCAATGTAGGGACACCTGTTTATATGGTAAGCAATGTAGGGAAACCAGTTTATATGGCAAGTAATGTAGGGAAACCAGTTTATATGGCAAGCAATGTAGGAACACCAGTTTATATGGCAATCAATGTAGGGAAACCAGTTTATATGGCAAGTAATGTAGGAATACCAGTTTATATGGCAAGCAATGTAGCGACATCAGTTTATATGGCAAGCAATGTAGGAACACCAGTTTATATGGCAAGCAATGTATGGACAGTTTATATGGCATGTAATGTAGGGACACCAGTTTATTTGGAATGTAATGTAGGAATACCAGTTTATATGGCATGTAATGTAGGGACACCAGTTTATATGGCATGTAATGTAGGAATACCAGTTTATATGGCAAGCAATGTAGGGACACCAGCTTATATGGCATATAATGTAGGGACACCAGTTTATATGGCATGTAATGTAGGAATACCAGTTTATATGACATGTAATATAGGAATACCAGTTTATATGGCATGTAATGTAGGAATACCAGTTTATATGGCAAGTAATGTAGGAATACCAGTTTTTTTGGCAAGTAATGTAGGAACACCAGTTTGTACTCCAGGGACACCAGATTATATGGCAAGCAATGCAGGAACACCAGTTTATATGGCAAGTAATGCAGGAACACCAGTTTATATGGCAAGTAATGCAGGAACACCAGTTTATATGGCAAGTAATGCAGGAACAACAGTTTATATGGCAAGTAATGCAGGAACACCAGTTTATATGGCAAGTAATGTAGGATCACCAGTTTATAATGGACACCAGGTTATAATGTACAGCAGTTTATATAACAAGTAATGTAGGCCCACCAGTTTATAATGTAGGAACACCAGTTTATAATGTAGGAACACCAGTTTATAATGTAAGAACACCAGTTTATAATGTAGGAACACCAGTTTATAATGTAAGAACACCAGTTTATAATGTAGGAATACCAGTTTATAATGTAGGAACACCAGTTTATAATGTAGGAACACCAGTTTATAATGTAAGAACACCAGTTTATAATGTAGGATCACCAGTTTATAATGTAGGAACACCAGTTTATAATGTAAGAACACCAGTTTATAATGTAAGATCACCAGTTTATAATGTAGGAACACCAGTTTATAATGTAGGAACACCAGTTTATAATGTAATCCACCAGTTTATAATGTAAGAACACCAGTTTATAATGTAGGGCCACCTGTTTATAATGTAGGAACACCAGTTTATAATGTAGGGCCACCTGTTTATAATGTAGGAACACTAGTTTATAATGTAATCCACCAGTTTATAATGTAGGGCCATCCTATATTCTACTATACTCCATGGGAGTTATGGATGCCAGCACTCTATCCTGTCGCCAGTAATGTAGGAACACCAGTTTATAATGTAGGGCCACCCTATATTCTACTATACTCCATGGGAGTTATGGATGCCAGCACGCTATCCTGTCGCCAGTAATGTAGGAACACCAGTTTATAATGTAGGGCCACCCTATATTCCACTCTAATCCATGGGAGTTATGGATGCCAGCAGGCTATCCTGTCGTCAGTAATGTAGGAACACCAGTTTATATTGTAGGGCCACCCTATATTCTACTATACTCCATGGGAGTTATGGATGCCAGCACGCTATCCTGTCGCCGGTAATGTAGGAACACCAGTTTATAATGTAGGGCCACCCTATATTCCACTATACTCCATGGGAGTTATGGATGCCAGCACGCTATCCTGTCGCCAGTAATGTAGGAACACCAGTTTATAATGTAGGGCCACCCTATATTCCACTATACTCCATGGGAGTTATGGATGCCAGCACTCTATCCTGTCGCCAGTAATGTAGGAACACCAGTTTATAATGTAGGGCCATCCTATGCTCTACTATACTCCATGGGAGTTATGGATGCCAGCACGCCATCCTGTCGCCAGTAATGTAGGAACACCAGTTTATAATGTAGGGCCACCCTATATTCCACTATACTCCATGGGAGTTATGGATGCCAGCACGCTATCCTGTCGCCAGTAATGTAGGAACACCAGTTTATAATGTAGGGCCACCCTATATTCCACTATACTCCATGGGAGTTATGGATGCCAGCACTCTATCCTGTTGCCAGTAATGTAGGAACACCAGTTTATAATGTAGGGCCACCCTATATTCCACTATACTCCATGGGAGTTATGGATGCCAGCACGCTATCCTGTCGCCAGTAATGTAGGAACACCAGTTTATAATGTAGGGCCACCCTATATTCCACTATACTCCATGGGAGTTATGGATGCCAGCACTCTATCCTGTCGCCAGTAATGTAGGAACACCAGTTTATAATGTAGGGCCATCCTATACTCTACTATACTCCATGGGAGTTATGGATGCCAGCATGCCATCCTGTCGCCAGTAATGTAGGAACACCAGTTTATAATGTAGGGCCACCCTATATTCCACTATACTCCATGGGAGTTATGGATGCCAGCACGCCATCCTGTCGCTAAATTAAAGAAACAGTATAAGTCTCCCTATGTGTTGCGTCTGTGGTCCAGCGGTAGTGTTGCGTCTGTGGTCCAGCGGTAGTGTTGCGTCTGTGGTCCAGCGGTAGTGTTGGATTTGGAAGTGGCGGGTCTCGGCGTCGATACTCTGGTAATGGCACATTGGTAGTGTCCTTGAGGAAGGAACCTCACACACATCACTTAGTACTTGTTGAGCGCTTACGTCGGCTAAGCCTGTCGAGTACAACATGTCTAGTTCCCCGCTAGGGGTTTGGCATAAATGGGACATACGTAGGCTACTATATTCGACAATGACTGCTATGTTTAAAACACTGTCTATTCTATTACCTCTCTTGGCTGATAAGGTCTGATTTATCCTGAAATGTATATCGGTCCTTTCAGTTGGAATCCTTTGCTGTTGTTCCCCAACCACATTTTGCGATATGATTTATAAATGTGATTTATCAAAATCATGTTAGGCCCTACTTTAGATAACAAAAGTATACTTTAGAGAGTATTCAGGGGCAAGTAACTGATGTATGTCTCTCATTGTTCGGAAATTATGGCTAAAATATAGCGATTTTGATCAGGGCTATTATCTAACGGGTCGTATATTATACTAAGATTCAATATTTTCAAGATATTTTGTTTAAGATTAAAACTTCTTAACAACGACCACCTCTCGACATGAGTCACTTCTTTGTAATATTCTCCTTCTTAACAACGACCACCTCTCGCGACTTTGTACAGTGGTAGAGCATTGGATTTGGAAGCGAAGGGTCTCGGGTTCGATACTCGGTAAGGGCACATTGGTAGTGTCCTTGAGCAAGGCACCTCACACACAATGCTTAGTACTGGTTGAGCGCTTATGTTGGCTAAGACTGCCAAGTATAATATGTCTAAGTACCCGCTAGGGGTTTTGGCATAAATAGGACATAAAATGTACATACTATATTCGACCATGACTACTACTTACAACACTGTCGTGATGTCATACCGTTATATATTACTTGCCGTCCATTATTATTATTATAACTATCTAGTGTGAATGGCCGTAATTATCTGTGTAATGATATGAAATATTTGTATGCTTAATTGTAACGAACAAAAATTCTAAATGTATAAACTCTTCAAAATTTAGTAATGTTAAAAACAGTTACTTATTAGTTATAAAATTGAATTATCTATTAATAAATTGACTCCCTTATTGTACATACAAAATGTACATCTAATAGGAATGAACAAGCTATGAAATGAACAGGATAAGAAAAGAACAGGCTATGAAATGAACAGGCTATGAAATGAATAGGATAAGCAATGAACAGGCTAAGAAATGAACAGGATATGAAATGAATAGGCTATGAAATGGACAGGCTATGAAATGAACAGGCTAAAAAATAAACAGGCTATGAAATGAACAGGCTAAGAAATGAACAGGATAAGAAATGAACAGGCTAAGAAATGAATAGGCTAAGAAATAAACAGGCTATGAAATGAACAGGCTAAGAAATAAACATACTATGAAATGAACAGGCTAAGAAATGAACAGGCTATGAAGTGAACAGGCTAAGAAATGAACAGGCTATGAAATGAACAAGCTATCAATTTGAGCTTGATAGCACAGTACTCGTATGATCATTTCCTGTAACTATTTAAATGTGTTCTATCAGGAATAGTGCTATTGGTACGGTCGCTTTGTTCTGTAACATTGCCTTTACCAGAACTGTGCTCAACAGCCCGATTGCGAGAACTGACGCCGTCGGTTGTTGGTACAGTCTCGGGCTGAATAGGCTCCGAACGACTCAAAATACTATTATACAGAGTTCCGGAGACTTTACGGTTACGTCGTTGTGGTATAACGTAGCGTCTACTGCTGTCAGAGCTGTCTGAATCAGATTGTTCATATCAAACACGATACACACGGAAGATCTGAGACAATGTAAGGGTCTCTTACCCACTTATCTGCTCATTTCTGTTTGCCTTGTATGTGAACCTTCCTCACCGATACAAGGTCTAGAATTCTAGAATTGTACTATTGTATAGATGGTCGTGTATTCGTGAAGTAGTATATATATATATAATATATCAGTGAGAAAGGTTCACATAACATATATAGTACTATGATCTAGATGGACATGTGTTCGTGAGGTAGTATATATATATAGTACTATGATCTAGATGGACATGTGTTCGTGAGGTAGTATATATATATAGTACTATGATCTAGATGGACATGTGTTCGTGAGGTAGTATATATATATAGTACTATGATCTAGATGGACATGTGTTCGTGAGGTAGTATATATATATAGTACTATGATCTAGATGGACATGTGTTCGTGAGGTAGTATATATATATAGTACTATGATCTAGATGGACATGTGTTCGTGAGGTAGTATATATATATAGTACTATGATCTAGATGGACATGTGTTCGTGAGGTAGTATATATATATAGTACTATGATCTAGATGGACATGTGTTCGTGAGGTAGTATATATATATAGTACTATGATCTAGATGGACATGTGTTCGTGAGGTAGTATATATATATAGTACTATGATCTAGATGGACATGTGTTCGTGAGGTAGTATATATATATAGTACTATGATCTAGATGGACATGTGTTCGTGAGGTAGTATATATATATAGTACTATGATCTAGATGGACATGTGTTCGTATGTATGTATGTATGTTCCATTAATATCAAGCCCCTTGCGGGGACCTAGACATGTTTTCCTGGGCATGCTAAGCCGACCATAGCGGTTAACCAGTACTAAGCAATGTATGTGAGGTGCCTTGCTCAATGACACTACATACGTGGCTTGACTGAGTATCGAACCCGGACCGTTCGATTCCAAATCCGACGCTCTACCATTGGACTACAGACGCCACGTGACGCATAGACTTTAGTACTATGATCTAGATGGACATGTGTTCGTGAGGTGGTCGAGGATTATTAAACGGTTTAAGGATTGTATATTCGTGATGTAGTATAATATTATTTAGTAATATGGTCTAGATAATCGTGTAAGTATTTGGTTGGATGCCTACTACTGTGCAATTTGTGCTAATTTGGAAGAGTTTTTTTTTAAAGGGACACACAATATTGCATTACGTTATACACAACATCTTCCTGCAGTGTATGTATTTTGTTGCACGGGAAACATGTGACATTGTCAATTGCTAAATGGGCTTCATGTTACGGAAATGGCCGAATTCTATCTATTTTAAATGTATACTATAAATGTGAGCCTGTGATAAAACGTAGGAAGTATATGTTGTTTTTTTCATGTGATTTTATACAACAACCGGAAATATTTATACTGTATTCGCTTATTTGTGAAATGTTTTGATTACAGTAACATCACGGAAATTACCGAACCTAAAGCGGAAATTATTCTGCATGCGCACGCAGTACTTTTATACAGGATCATCTGTTTCTCAACAAACACAGAAAACACAGAAAAATCACAATTTCTCACCGATTAATCCAATATATAGTACCGTATTTCAAAAAAGTACGTGATTATGAATTAGCATGAACAATTTATATGGTATTTTAGCTGTTTAAATAGCTCAAATAATTAGTTGTCCGTGATATTTTTTCATCTTCGGGAATTTTTTTCAAGCACAAGCAAAACAAATGCGGATATATTTTATTTTCTGTTGCTTTGTTCTTGTCTGAAGTTTAATTAATATCTCTAAATCTGGATCACTTGCATAGTTTAATATTATTATGTTTGCTTGTTGTAAATCACTTCCGTCGAGATTTTTTTCTCTGGTGGGTGGGGTAAAATAAAATGTAGAAATCACTTATTGTTATGACAAACTGGTATATTGGGAGAGTTGTGTCTGTGTGTGTGTTTTTACATTTATTCATCGTCGCTACCGGTTGCCCAAATCATCGACATCACCTTGTGATATGAAGAGATTAATCATAATCCTTTTAGATTTTCGGAGGATAGTGAAATGATACAGAGACCCATTCCAGAGTCTCCTCTAGTTCTTTTACGTGCATGGTATCTGGTTCTTTTACATGCACGGTATCTGATTCTTTTACGTGCACGGTATAAAGGACCGACACAAGACCATGGTTTAAAGTCTCGTATCAAAGACTTATATAATATTTTTTGTGTCAGACGAAGGGTCGTACCTGAGATACCAGGATTCTCAGTCTGTGTTAACCACTGGACTACGGACCTGTCTGTATTTGTACCGGCTTGCTATAGAGCTACCACTGGACTACCGACCTGTCTTTATTTGTACTGACTTGCTATAGAGCTACCACTGGACGACCGACCTGTCTGTATTTGTACCGGCTTGCTATAGAGCTACCACTGGACTACCGACCTGTCTGTATTTGTACCGGCTTGCTATAGAGCTACCACTGTACTACCGACCTGTCTGTATTTGTACCGGCTTGCTATAGAGCTACCACTGGACTACCGACCTGTCTGTATTTGTACCGGCTTGCTATAGAGCTACCACTGGACTACCGACCTGTCTGTATTTGTACCGGCTTGCTATAGAGCTACTACTGACCTGTCTGTATTTGTACCGGCTTGCTATAGAGCTACCACTGGACTACCGACCTGTCTGTATTTGTACCGACTTGCTATAGAGCTACCACTGGACTACCGACCTGTCTGTATTTGTACCGACTTGCTATAGAGCTACCACTGGACTACCGACCTGTTTGTATTTGTACCGGCTTGCTATAGAGCAACCACTGGACTACCGACATGTCTGTATTTGTACCGACTTGCTATAGAGCTACCACTGGACTACCGACCTGTCTGTATTTGTACCGGCTAGCTATAGAGCTACCACTGGATTACCGACCTGTCTGTATTTGTACCGGCTTGCTATAGAGCTACCACTGGACTACCGACCTGTCTATTTGTACCGGCTTGCTATAGAGCAACCACTGGACTACCGACCTGTCTGTATTTGTACCGGCTTGCTATAGAGCAACCACTGGACTACCGACCTGTCTGTATTTGTACCGGCTTGCTATAGAGCTACCACTGGACTACCGACCTGTCTGTATTTGTACCTGCTTGCTATAGAGCTACCACTGGACTACAGACCTGTCTGTATTTGTACCGGCTTGCTATAGAGCAACCACTGGACTACCGACCTGTCTGTATTTGTACCGGCTTACTATAGAGCAACCACTGGACTAACGACCTGTCTGTATTTGTACCGGCTTGCTATAGAGCTACCACTGGACTACCGACCTGTCTGTATTTGTACCTGCTTGCTATAGAGCTACCACTGGACTACCAACCTGTCTGTATTTGTACTGGCTTGCTATAGAGCTAGCTTTTATAGTGATGCTGTAAGAGTTTTAGACTCCAGGTAATGGAGGATCCGGCGGTCATGAGTTTAGTTACTTAAAGCAGCATTACATCGTATGAAATAAAAGATATTTGAAAAATTCAATTTTTACGTATGGGTAGCAATGCTGCTACACATTCTAACATTATACTTTGTATGCGTATGTTCATTTGGTAAACAGTGTTTTTTTGCGATAAAACAAACTCGAAACCGAAAGTAGGACTTTCCGAGTCGATCGGTCACACACTTGTTTACAACCGGAACGCATTGTCCGCACTTGTTTACATTCGGAATGCATCGTCTCCATTTGTCCCACGTTGTTTTTTTTAATTAAATCATTTGATATGTTGATTCATACCTCTGTTAGCTAAGTCTTTTAGGGACATTTCTACATCCCTGCGAGGGGTTCGACATTAGAGGAAGATCGATAGATAGTCTTTCATGTTCAAAATATATACGTTGTTTTCTACATCCTCTGTTGTTTCATGCATGCGCGCTGTGCATGTTGACATTTCGTAAACAAATTTGCGTATACGACAGTTTAAATTTATTGGAATTTTATCGTTTCTTGGCGACTATTTCGATTTTTGTAAACACACACACATTAGTATTTATATTTTACCCAAAACATCCTTTATTACGATGTAATGCTGCTTTAACTTTAGTTGGATTATAGGGAGAGTATAAATATTATCCATGGAGTGACAAACCAGTGTTGGATGATCAATGAACCAAGCACCAGGACCATTTGAATGTGTCTATTGATTATAAGTATCATCACAAGACTGTGATGTAGCACATTATCAGGACTCGACAAATTATTTTCAATTCAAGACTTATAATTATATTGTCATAGTTCTACAAACAAATAGCATTATAGCTATTTACCGACATACATTTTACAATAAATAAATAATTTACAGTAATAAAATGTCAAGATACAAAAACACATATTAAGATAAAACATGGAGTATGATGGACACACAGTTGACAGCAGGCTGTATGGCCCCAGTCCACACCCGATGTGTACCATATAAGAAGTAAGTTCTAGCAGGAACATAAGGTACATGAGCAGCTCTCGCCATTCCAAGTATTTAATCTTAAAATGGTTATGGTTAAACTGACAAGTGACATTTCCTGGACAAGTGACACTGGCAATAGTGACTTGTACCTATGTCAATTTGACTTGTCATGGAAATTATGCTAAATGGTGAATGATGCTTACTAGCCCTGTGGATCGGCAAATAGACAGGAGGGGCATATTGCATTTTTTAAATAAAATGTCACTTTATTTTTCCAATGGTCGATAGCAGCGAGTTGTCGTTACTTCCTAGGTGGCGCAATGTGTCCCGGTCCATCATTCGGATTACCTCTAGATTTATCTCGCATAAAACAAAGGAAATTTACTTCAGTGTTCTAAAAATTCAGTTATTAATTATTAATATGCCGCAAACGTGTTGTTCCGTACCGGGTTGTCATGAAAGAGGAGGACATGCGTATCCGAGTGATCCTATAAGAAGGGCAAAATGGGTACAGGCCGTTCGACGACTTGATGATGAAAATACAATGAAAATGTGGACACCAACAAAGTCTTCCGTCGTATGTAAGAAACACTTCACACCAGATGACTACATAAAGGAGACTATTTTCGGTATGATAATATTATAAAAACTGTATAATTTCTCACCTGTAACATGTTTCATTGCTGCTATTTGATTTATTTCAAAACGAAAGTACCCACAGTGACACTGACAATTTATTTATAATATAAGAGAGTGGGAGGGAGGCTTGTGTCAATAGTTCTTCTTATTTATTTCATCATACATAATGGGTTATTTGTTAGGTATGTAACATGATTGACTGTCTTTCAATCTATCAATCTATCATTCAGTATCAGGGCCTGACATTCTGGTCTGAGATGCTTTTAGTCAAAATAATTCAACATTCAGATTGTTTATATTTGTGACTGGCATTTTAAACGTCAAAACTTGGGAGGACTTACATAATGGACTCCATGAGTACACAGCTAGCCTCATTGCCGGTCTTTATTTTCAGGACTGAAACCTGGATATGAACGGCTTCTCGCAACAGCTATGCCTAGTATTTTTCCTTGGACATCAGAGGAAGGGGAGACAGCAAAAAATAGGAATGAAAGAGCTTTGAGGCGGGATTTTACAAAAAGTTTATGTGATATGTCTTGTAAAATGGAATTGGAAAAAAGTTTTACTGAACAGGTTGATTGCACAGAAGAAGTAATAGATTCTGAGACATTGATTGCAACTCCTCTATTTGAAGATGAATTCACTGTAACAAACTGTATGACCCAGACTGATGAGACGCCAATGTTTTCAATTGAGCGATTTTCTTCGAACAATGAGCTGATACATTTTTATACTGGTCTGGAGTCACATGCTCAATTTATGTTTGTGTTGAATACTTTGGGACCCGCAACATACTGTTCGAAATACATATATTTTCAAATAACAGGTATATCTGTTGAAAACCAACTGTTTATGACTTTGATTAAGTTAAGGCGATATTCAACCAACTTTGAACTGTCAACGTTTTTCTCCGTTTCTGAATCAAGTGTGAAAAATATTGTTTATACATGGATTATATTTATCAGGGTTCATTCTAGGTCAGAATTTTTGGGAGAAGTGAGAAAGCGCGTGATCGCTTCCTTAAATGGTGTTCTTTAATATACTTCTGCAAAATTGCGTTAAAATGCACAGTACAACCATTAAATACAACATTTGAATAGAAGGAGTGCTTTATAATGGGCCAGTGGACACAATTTTGTTTGAAAATCATAAAAACCAAAAAAACACAATTTTTTAATTTTTTTTTTTAGGGAGAAGTGGGGCCCCCAGAGGCGAAGTAAGGGTCCCTAGGGCGACAATTTCGCCCACATCGCCCTGTAGAATGATCCCTGATTTATGTCCAAACAGTGGAGGGAAGCCAATATATGGCCAAGTTAGAATCTAGTGAGATATTTTATGCCGTCTGATTTTAAATTCCCAAATACAAGAATCATTATTGATGGAACTGAATGCCCTATTAAAAAACCTCAAGCACCTAGAGCTCAACAGTCAACATATTCAACATACAAGAACAGGAACACTATCAAAATTCTTGTTGGTTCAACTCCTGGTGGATTAGTTAACTATATATCTGAAGCTTATGGTGGGTCTACAAGTGACAGACAAATTGTTGAAAGGTGTAAAATTGTTAAAGCATGTGACCCTAGTGATAGTGTTATGGCCGATAAAGGTTTTAATGTGCAAGATTTGTTTGCAACAGCTAATGTACGCATAAATGTACCAACATTCTTCAGAAAGAAAAATAGAATGTCTGGTAAAGTAGTTATTAAGGACCGGAAAATATTCAGTAAAAGAGTACATATTGAGAGAATTATTGGACTAGGGAAAACCTACAAGATCTTGAGGTGTCCATTAACGGGTACAGAAACAAAGTTGTCATCTCATATAACTTATGTCTGTTTTATGTTGTGTAACTTCAAAAACATGTATTATTCCAAAACATGCTTAGACTAGTACATTGAGTCCAACAGAGTTTCTGTTGATAATTGTTGATGTTTTAAAGAGAACACAACACTTTGATGTAATAAATGTGTATACATCTATCTATATAAATTTATTTTAGCTCGATTGCGAAACAAGTTCTTACAACTTATATTAATCACTCTCGAGAAATGTGTATACATATTGAATACTTTCTGCATTTTATTAGCTGACCTGAGCACGAAGTGATCATGTGAGCTTTTCTGATAGTTGAATGTCCGGTGTCTGTCAACAATTTGCTTGTGTATACTCTAGAGGGCACAGTTTTGATCTAATCTGCATGAAACTTTGTCAAAATGTTTGTCTCCATAGAATATATGCCACGTTCATTGGGTCATGTCGGGTCATAAACTAGGTCAAATCTTAAAAAACACTTGTGGACAGTTTTGATCCAATCTCCATGAAACTTGGTCAGAATATTTGTTTTCATAACAGCTTGGTCAAGTTCGAAACTGGGGCATGTTGTTTTAAAAACTACGTCAAATCTTAGAACAACCTTGTATACACAATATAAGCTTCATTTTTCAATGGAAAATTCATGAAACTTTTTCAGAATTGTTACCTAGGTCAAGTTCGAATATGGGTCATGTCTGGTCAAAAAGTAGGTCACTAGGTCAAATAATAGAAACATATTTGTTCATGAAAATTCATGAAACTTGGTCATGTGAGTTAAACAAGAGATTAAAAACAAGTTAAAATTTTAAACTTTATTTTGTGTTTATTCCTGTAGTTAAACTTGGAATATAACTATGAACTCAGTCTATGTATGGCTTGTAGAAATGTTTTTCCAGCAAGACCCCTTTGAAATTGCTTTCAAAGAAAGTTTTTAACTGGTCAACCATTCCTGATATGAAAGTGTCATTTTTTTCAATATCAAAATATTTGATGTCCCTAACCTTTAGGTTATCTGCTAAACAGATTATCAGTGAACATTTTTCAGCTCCAGTGCACAATAACTGGCCTTGGATTTGATAATAGTAATTATGATTCGTATTAAGATAATATTGCCCACAGTCGTTACAATTTAAATAAGGCACTGACAGGAGATATATCTTTGTCTCTTGCAGAATAAGGACATTTTACTTCAATAACATGCTTTGCATTAATAAATCCATCCGGTGAAGATGCCAAAAATGGAAATTGTTTCGAGACCACTAAACCACAGGAATGCACAGTGTTGCCGGTGTCTTCCATAAATCTTGTTATAGCGATTGCTTCATGTTTGCGTCCATGTTCCAAGGGGGGCGCTTTTATTTCTCTTGTATCAACTAAAGATCTGGCTAGTTTATCTTTATCGGTCCGGTCAGTGGACTTGCATATTTTACCAAACATTGAGGATGGTAGACGCTTTGTACGTTCCTCCTTCCATAGTTTATTTGCACTCTGACCCATTGTTGTTTTTTTCGATGTCGATAACCGTTTTAGCACTGATTTTGGTAACGCTAATCTTTTCGAGGAAATTTTCTTCTGGCGAAAGTTTTAAATAGTCATGATCTAATGCAACAGCTTTAGTGTTTGCCGGCTCAAAAGTTTGAAATATTGGCATTTTGGAAATGCCAGGAAAATTCAAGCATGTATTTCTGAAATGGTCTTGATAGTTAACAGAATTTCTAAACTACTCTGGTCTTGGGTCAAAGTCAATGTTTGTTAATTCAGCTGCACCTGGCATATCAAGTTTATTAGCCTTTAATGGACTTCCTAAATATTTTTTACATTTATGGAAACATTGCAATTTTTGTGTGCATGTTTCTTCCGTTTTTACTGTCTTTTTCTGGGAGAACATTACTACACCATAAAGTACTGTGCACACATGTTTGCAGTGGGCTTGAGGCCCCATACCAGCAGCACATTCACACTGTGCCTCAATAACTGACCCCCCAGAGTTAAGTTCAACATCTACAGTGTAGCACACACCTTTCTTCATCTCTGCATGACAACTTGATTTAATATATACAACATCTTCTCCGGGTGACATACGAAAATACTTCAAAAATTGCTCATTGTATAGTCGTTGAATACGAGTACCCAGGGTCTTCTCATGCTGTGCCAGATACTTATGCACACTGTCTAGTTCTGTTTTCGGAAATTTTGAATCCGAGTTGACATCCGCATATTTTGTGGGATCTGGTAATGTCATGTTGTATTCAGGCTCTAAAGTCTACATTTCCAAAGTTTTGATTTCTCTCGTAAGACACTAATCTGAAAATAGAATAGGGAAATGTTTCAAGATGTATAACATGGCAGAACGATAAATTCGTAATGAAAACGTTAAAAGCAAACCCCACCCACTCGTATGAGCAATAACGTAAACAATTAAAATAAACATCTCTGGAAATAAAGAAAATATCAAGGAATAAAGGAAAATATTTTAGATTTATATTTTATTTTTAAATAAATCTACAATTTAGTCTTCAAACATATGGTAAATAGCAAATTACAAGCGAAATAAATGTTGACCGTTGCCGCGACGGCATTCTATTTTCGTTTTCAAAATATTTTTTATCTCTAAAATAACGGTAAATTTACGCACCTTTCAACCAATTCATTCTTGCGTCGCGAAAGTCTAGCACCCCTTTTCTTCAATTCTGCTTTCAGTTGAGGAATTGTAAGTGATCCAAACTTAGATTCCATTGTTAAAGTATGGACGTTTGTTTTGACTTCTCTCAGAATTATGCTAATCGATACTGATGGACCGGGATCATGGCGCCACCTATCGGGTGGTAGGGGAAGATAACCAGCTGTTCTCCCAGTTTCTCTGCAGGCCGTTTCATCACGCTTTGTCTAAACATTAACTTTTTTATTGTTTTTGGAAATGGGTAATTTGTCTTTTTAAGAGCAGAATAGCCCAACTAGACTCCGGTACATGCACTTGCAATTGTTGGAATATCTACTGCTAGAAAAAAAATTCAGACTGGATTTTATTATTGACTCGGTTTTTCCACACAAAAATCCACGCCAATTGGCCCAAAAGGAACAAACGAAAAATTCAATCAAACAATTGTAGACCAGTAGACAAACAGGAACGTAAATTATACATTTCACAGGTTTTCAATTGAACTCGCCAAAGTATCTCTACTAGCAAAATGCGAGTGTGCGAGTGCTAAATACGAGCCCTACATTCTGAAAATTGTGGTTTCCTGTATGGGAGCACTGACATACAATTCTACTAGTTTCTGCTCACCATCATGCATGTACCGAATGTAGTGGTTGACATTGAAGGTAGATAAATAGATAATGGCACTTTTCTGGTGAGTATGGATTGGTTCAATCCGGAAAGTGTCCAAACCACTAATAAATATTACTTTCTGGTTGACATTTTCCCCCTGCAAGTTTTGGGTATATCTGACAGTACTTTCATAACAAGATTGAAGTTGTTAAATTCATCCAATTAAAAAGTCCTTTCATGTTTTCAGTAGTATGTTTTATCCCTTTTTACTCTCGGTGAGTCACTTTCTTGGCTTCAGGTAACCAGCTTTTAATACAAAAATGAATGTTTGCAGTAATAGAATAAGAACTAGACCGGTCAGATTTTTCCATGGCCCTCGATAAAGTGTCGAACTTTCATAAAAATTGAAATAGTACAGCATCAACAGTATTTCATGAAATGTGAGTTTTCTTCCGAGGACGCTTCATCACTGAGATCACTTGTGACGTTGTGCATGCCCCAGGGTAGCGTTCTTGGTCTGACACTGTTCCTCCTTGTACAGTGTGTTTATTATAATTATTTTATGAAAAGATTGTTTTAAAACATGAATTCACCCTATATTTAAATGAGCTGCAGAAAGCTGGTTTCTGTACTACAGTAGGTCACGATTAGAACATAAAGCAGTGGGGAATATGGATGTCTCTTGGACTGTCTTCTTGGTTTACAAATGGTTATCCAGTGGAACGTTTGTGTATTACAGTTGTAAAACTTTCTGTTGTTGTAAAATAGTATTCCGATTCATGCTCATTCGTAAACCATTACAATTATCCAGGGGTGTGGAAATCCTATGCCAAGACTCGCCTGACCGTACAATTTGTCGAACGGATAAGTGGAATTGTGCATCTTAGGTGTCCACAGACAAGTAGAAGATTAAAAAAAAACATTTCTATATATAAAATGTTGGACTATCAAAGAACCTACTCTTTAGGAAACATAATTTCATTTAGGGGTGTCACGATATACCGGTATATCGCGATATTAGGATCCGCGATAAAATATCGCGATATTAATATTGAATACCGATATTGAGAGGTATTTTTTTTTTTTTTTTTTTGGTGAAGCCAGAGACTTTCGGTTTTTTCCTTCACATTATACATGCATATTACAGATTAACAATTATATAATATACCTCACTACATAACTAAACTATATAATAAAATGTACACAATTAATGTTGTAAAAAATAATCGTTTAAGCATGATATCCATTTAATTTTCGCGTTAGTGTCCGACAAGTATTTGTGTAGATAAACAAGGCGTATATATTAACCATTTCACTTCTACTCTGACTAAAGAAATAGGCTTTGTATAAACTAAAACCAAAAGTAGCAAGTATGACATTGATATAAAAATAGTCCGGTTGCGATATTTTGTATCCTGAATTTATTCCGATATGTCGCATCGCTTCTATTAGATGCTTCCATGGATCGTTTACAGTAGGGCATGTGATAAATACATGTTCATATGATTCCGGTACATCACAAACAGAGCAGTTAGGGGAAGCTACCATTTTCCACTTGTATCTCAGTATCTTAGACGGAAAGATTATATTCAGTAGTTTAAATCTAAACTGTTTTACCTTTTTGTCTTGTATATTGTTTATGAATCTGTAAATAGATACCCAGTCGTATACTTCACCAAATGTTTCCGACCAGAATTTATGAATATATGGTTATATGCAGGGGATCTGCTTTTTTATACTCGACTCAAACTCAATCGCTTCAACCGGTGCTTATATATTCACCGTTTTTCAAGTTAATAAATACTGTTGAATGAGATAGTGTCTTAAAATGTGTATAATGTAATCTGTGTCATCTTATTAAATACTCTTATAGAAAAAAATATAATCACAATGCATGAAAAATGAATAGGCAATATATCGCGATAAATATCGCGATTATTTGATAACATATCACAATATATCGCGATATGGGTTGCTGATATCGTGACACCCCTAATTTCATTGTATGCATGCTTACTACGAATACATTATAACAGCTCAGTTAGCGGAACTTGGAAACACAATTTCATAGTATGCATGCTTACTACATGAATACATTATAACAGCTCAGTTAGCGGAACTTGGAAATGTAAACATTCCGCCATGATGGTTATGTACATGTGTAAAGTATTTACCAAGCCCAGCTATGTCAGCAGACAGTGTTCAATCCAAGACGGTTTTATTTTACGGATGTTTACAAATTAATCAACGGCTGATCGCTGACAGGGCCACAACTTGAAATGTCGAGTAACAGAAATCTCAATAGCAAAATAACATAAAAGTCAGATAGACCAGACAAAGACTATAACTAAAAAAACAACAACAATGAAAACGTGGGTTTGTTGATTCGTGGATTACGGAGTACCTGTTGATACTATCGCTGTTTAGTTTATACAAATTTATTTTAGTTCGATTGCGAAACAAGTTCTTATTAACTTATATTAATCACTCTCGAGACCTCATTCCTGATGGAATCCATCGCCACGAGGGAGAGAGAAGAGGCAACGTGGAATTTAAATGCCTTGCCTAAGGGCACAATCGTAACGGCTCCAGCGGGGCTCAAACTCCAGACCGTACGCACCTGAAGCGAACACGCATCCACTTCGCTATCACGACTTCCACATTGGCTGTTTAATAGAGATGACCGCTAACACGTGTTTCACTGTACTGCACTATCATATGTTCCATTTCAGCCACAATCCTGGCTAACCCTGGCATGAGCCAGATGAGGTGTTGTGCCTATGGCCGATCAAGTTGATTGCCAGTCTGCTGGGGGGAGTAAACAACACACACGTAGGACAGGGGCCAGGCATAGCAGGTAAGCAGTTTTTCTTTTCACCAAGTCCGTATGTACTATCTATCTTGCTAAGTTGGGAACCAAAATCCTCTCTTATGAGAAACTAAAATACCCCCCATTTATTTAATATTTTCTTCCAACTTTTTCCATTTACAATTACATATCACAATAACATTACTGTCACATTTCTAACATACATAAATCCTGAAAACGTTAGCAACAGCCCTTTCCAATACCCACCGGACCGTTGTCCAAAGAAAGATTGACAGTGTATAAATTTAATACTACATGTGTGATTGTGATGCGATGTACCATGTACAAGTCTTGAAATAAACTTCTGTTCTTTAAAACATAAATGATCGTTCTTTGTTTAAAAAAGAAGGAAATTCATTGTCGGTCGAGTGTATTAATAACCTATGATGTTATTCTTGTAAAACCAGTTTTCCCTCTGTCTGAATTTTTGTCTGCACCACTTCTGTCGCCAATTGAAATTTTTTGTTGAAAAACTTGGAGCTAACTAATAACCACAGACAAATATTGAGGCCATGACAAAACATGTGCACAGAAAAAAAGTTGCACCAAATATTTTCGCCAGTTCATAAAATTTAGCGCCAGTATTGTTTTTGACACGATTGGCGACCGACCGCAGGAATTATGATATACATATTAGTGTTGGGAATCGGTCAGAATTTAAATGAAATGTGAATTCTTACCTGATAATTTTGCAAATCATATATGTAACTATTGCTAGTAAGGGAAACGTATGAAATTCTGCAAACTAAGTCCTTACCAATAAATTTCTTCACTAATGTGTGTGTAATTGTGTGTAATTGTGTGTATTAAAAAGTTGAAGTTCAACTCCTGTATGTTTTTATGTTACAGCTGCTCAAAGTTGAGGTACAGAATACCGATTTTCATAAATCGAAAATGTTCAGTTTGGCATTGGGTAACTTGTGAGGGGTCAAACTATGGTTTATTCAAGATTCTGAGTTGGTTGCAATCATGTATCTATCACTAAAATCATTCCTTGGTTGAACAAATAAACACGCCCACTCTTATATTTAAATTCAAAAGTCGATTTTTTTCTCAAGATTCATCACCATCATGACTACAATTCTTGCATGTAATTCCTTTACAGACTACATGCTGAGATGCACTTAATGCGATTCCTCTTGCAGCTGCACGACCAGTTGCTGCAATCTCCGTTACAGTTACATTTTGTTAACTGCATTAGCTCTTCAGGAGCCATGGGGTCTAGTGTTTTGGGACTGGCTCATAACCATGTGCACATACTGTCCATCCATAGTATCTGGGGTTCAGAGACATGCTCTGCAGAAGGATCCAGTCCTGGGTTTGTAGGAAGGCACAGAGAGAATGCTCTGTTGGAGGTAGAGTCTCTTGTTTGATCAGGCTACCTATACAAATGCTACTAACCTCAACAGAGTCATTTGTAGCTGTGACCAATGCCTCTCTCACAATTGAAGTGTTAGCAATATCGTCACACTGCTCCGCTGTGATGTTATGTTTTCCGAATGTTGAAGAGAGGAGGTGGATTAGCTCACTCTTGTTGTTGGTGTTGTCTCGGAACTTTGCTCTTGAGGTCCAGTATATCATATCCTGTCAAATCTGGATATCACAGCACAAGTTCTTTGTGCGCCGGATGTGGTCGTGACCTTTTGGTGATCGGCTGTAGACTTCAAATACCACAATGATATTCTGAGAGCTGCCAAGACACTGTACGTAGCTGAGGTAACTGTTAGCAATAGTCTGCTATGTCTGACCTTGTTCCCACTTTACCATGTAGAGAAGCCATCCGCCATCAACTACAAGAGTGGAGCATGATTGGTTAATGAGGTCAAGCAGATCAATTAACTCCTTCAGGCTAGTCTTGTTCATTTTCTGATCTTTATTGCTGAATATAATATATGTATTGCCCATACTCCAAGATTGTCTCAACTGTCATATCCCGTTGGCAAAAATGATCAATCGGTTGAACAACTTGAGTGAGTCGAGATGTATCGTCTTCTCATTGATCTTGGGAATCTTTCTGAGTGATGACAGGGCATGTACCTTTGACTTCACTTTATGGTCGTTGTCACTGAGACTGTCCATCCAGCTTGATCTGCATCTCTCCCCCTATTTCTGATGCTCTCTCAGCATTGACTGGGTCATCTCCCTTGCTCCTGAATCCTGTTATGAAAGACACAAGAAACTCTTGGTCTTGATCATGGTCGAATGGGTTGTTCTCCGCAAACCATTGGAGGGTATGTTCAATTGCTTCCGCATCTCTCTTCATCTGTGTGTTGTCAAGGTCTCTATGGAGCAGAGCATGTCTCTTGACACTTTCCTCCATATGCTGGTTGACATTGGAGAAGTGACTCTTAGTGAGCATCCAACACTTGTGGCCAGAATCATTGTTTCTCATCCTACCTCTGCTCAGTCCATCTTCTGACTTGGCTGCCTTCATCACTGTCTGCTCGATACAAATGTCACACCAGGAGCCAGACCAATCATGACTGGAGTAACGGACGACGTGGTATCCATGGGCAGTAAGACTTTCGAATCTCTCCGTGTAAGCAGGCAGGCAGGCAATGTTTCAAGTTGCTTCAGGAGTTGACAGTACAGCAATACCCGTGACATATTGATGATGCCCTGCAGCCGCAAAGATGTCCAGCATCCTGCTAGCAAAAGTCAATGCAGTACAGGTGGCCGTTTTGATCGTCAAGCCGCGGAGAGCTGCATGCTTTTTTTGAGGGTGGTGTAGATGGTGATGAGGTCATTAGGGGTCACCATCAATGACTGGGAGGAAGTCGATCTGTGTGCGCTGCTTGACATCATCTGCATGGATACTCTTCATCCAGCCATTCCAGTTGGAGTGTGAGAACTCTGGATTCTTGGCTTTTATCACCCACATAGCTGTCCAGAGTGTATCGACCGGAGAGAGGAGTAGCTGGTCTTGGGTCACAGAAGATGCAAGTTCAGTAATGGGAAGAAATGTGATGGTATTTATTCCTGTCCTTGTTCTGTTGGTGAATGGAAGAATCTTCACTTCAGCTCCTCTCTGGATCTTCGCTTTGGCAAGTGCGGCGTGCCTTCAACTTCACTCTGTGGACAGCTGCTATCGTCTGGGGATCTGGCAATGATGGTGCCGGAGAGGTGACTTTGATCCAACCCATTGAATGGAAAGGAGTGTTTCCCTGAATAAAGCCAATGTTTAAATCTATATTGTCCCCGACAAACTGAGTGAATACATTGGTTGTTTACCCAACCTCCATGGCTTCCATCACCACCTGATTGTCATGACTAATTTCACTTCTTCGTCGTTATAATGATAGATCCTCAAGTGCATAGTCAACTGCAACATCATCATAGATCTGCTCATCAGTTTCTTCCACAATGGTATACAGAGTGTCAGAAGTATCTTGGATGCAATCTCCATTCCTTTCATTAAGGAAGCAGTATTTGTAGTTTTGTGTCTCAGAATATGACTGTGTATCCCAGATGGTGCAACTTTTTGAGCATCCATTTTGACCCAAATTTATGATCAAGTTGTATGACAAGTCCATTCTGGTATGGCAACACTCTTGATCGAGGCCGACACGCCTGTATGAAGTTCTGCCCCCAAACAGTTACTCTTTCGTCGGTCTTCACTATTGGCCTCAGTACCATCTGCAGACTCTCGGGAACAAAAGCCAGCTGACTCTTTACAGTTTAAACTTTAATGCAATCTTTATGATCCAACTCTTCTCTTCTCCATGCGCAAGATTAGCATGATGCTCTAGCAGTATGTTGTGTGTGTCATCGTTGAGACAGATTACATCTGTCCTTCTCTGGTGATGTGAAATATAAGATAACATGGTATTTCTCAATACTTTGAATAAGAGATGTTCTTGTCTGCTGTAGCTTTTCATGGACTTGGTAGACAACACCCCATGCTCGATTTATGAGTCAAACCAATCACAGAGTTCAACAAAAACAGCCCCTCGTTCCTCATCTATTTTTGTCCTCTCTTCAGTCTTGGAGCAATGGCCACCTGTCTCAAAAAGAGTTTTGCAGCGCAACTGATTTCTTCTGCCAATAAGTCATTGATTCCCTCCAACAACTTCAGTGTCCCAGTCATCCGTGCGACTCTGTGCTGTCTTCAGCAAGCTTGCCTTCAATCTATCTGCAGTCAAATTATCTGGTATCAAAGTATCTCTTTTTCTAGTTTCATCTGGATGAGTTTTGTAGATCCGTGCAGGCTGGTTGCAAAGAAAGTATACATTCTTGTACTGATATTACGAACTCGTGTACAGTAGATGACTAGATGACTGTAATAAAGGAAAATAGAAGATCTGCTTCACATGTTAAACGCAAAAACTTTTGTCAGAGATCACTGTAATCTAATGGGCCAGAAAGCTAGCACTCACGACAATAACATGATCATTCAGTTTGAGGTGTGTAATACATCATGGGAGTTGAATTAATTATTTATTGATGTGTCCCTGCCAAATAAACTAATAAATGAAATAAATTAAATTTAACACCCATGGAATCTTACATTATGGATTTAACGTCATCTAGCTGGCCTACTGTTACACCGCTAACAAGAGAGCAACGTTAACAACTTGTATGTTACATTTCATTACCAAAGTAGTGACATGAACTATTTCAAGTTAAAAATGTAGATAATACAAAATTAATTGCAAATGGCTTCAGCATGTTAACTCTAAACTTCCTCACTCTGACAAATACACGATTGCAATCAACTCAGATTCATTAAACCCCCTAGTTTGACCCCTCACAAGTAACCCAAGGCCGAATTGAACATTTTCGATTTTACGAAAATTGGTATTCTGTACCTCAACTTTGAGCAGCTGTAACGTAAAAACATACAGGAGTTGAACTTCAACATTTTAATACACACCATTACACACACATTAGTGAAGAAATTGATTGGTAAGGACTTAGTTTGCAGATCGTTCAAATAAATTATCTGATAAAATGCCCTTACTATGCGGACAATCTTGGTTGTTGAAGGAAACAAGACTGGTAAAGCTTAGTAAAACTAGTAAAGACTGCATGACTTCTAAACGATTTTAGCCATTGATGATTTAGTGTTGGATTTTAGTAAATATCAAGCATTTTTTATTTTCACGTGTTTTCAGTGATAATTAAATTTGCAATAGAAATGTGCACAAATGGGTCTTAAAACTTGTCTGGTGTTTGGAAAAGAGGGGTTCCCGTTTGTAGAGTTCTTTTTGCGATGAATACAGAAGGAAACATTCCGCTTTAGATAGGTTCCGGTTTAGATGGGTTCAACTCTTTGAGTGGTTTGAGGGTTTAACTGGGTGTGGTTTCGAACCGGCCAACGTTGCAAGACGGAAAATTTCGTCGTATTCTTTTATCTTACTCGCTGAGATTTGGACAATAACGTTTATTTCTAGCGATTGAAGTCTTTCCAAATGTGTGACTGAGCGGGGGACATTTTTGAGGACAATATCATAAAAATCGTACTTTGTAAATAGTACTTTTCGGTAATATTGAGCAGTTAATTTAAATATTTAAGATACATGGGGGTGGATGTTGTTGCAAGCACTAAGTCTTAGTGTATGTAATATTTCAAAGGAATGTTCTCGTCTAAACAGTTTTGACATCATAATTAAATATTACCTACCTTAGCACTAGGGCCTATTGTAATTATCCGATTACATGGCACAGTGTCAATTAACACCTGACATGGATGTGACCATCCATTATTCACACATCTTCTGTGTTGGATGGTTTTATGATGGTTTCAAAAGAAAACAACGTATCTGATTTATGATATATAATATTTTTTCCGAGCGAATATTGGAATATTCGTTGCCATGCCTAACATGTATAGTTAACTTGATAGTTACTATTAGTTGGCTGGCTCCATCAGGTTAGTAGACTTGTGACATAGCCAGCAACTAACATAAAGATAAAAAACAACCACAAGATGTAAGAATCATAACGGGCGCTACAAAACTTATTTCTATTAAATTTTATGCCCTTCAAAAAGAAGTAGGTTGGGAAACACTTTCTGACAGAAGACGAAAACACAAACTTGTCCTCCTTTATAAAATGAAAAATAATCTTGTCCCTTCTTATATTTCATCTCTTGTTCCACAAGATGTTGGCCAATCCACTCGGTATAACTGTAGAAATTCTGATAATCTGTTAACTATTTCAGCTAGAACTACCCTATACTCAAATTCCTTCCTTCCATCGGTACTTCGTGAATAGAACAGCGTACAAGGCATGAACTATTCAGTCACTGGATTCTTTCAATGCCTTTCTTAACACTAACTAAACTAAAATTGGAAAACTAGTTTTACTATGGGAAAAGATCTCAGATTCTACATACTCGGCTTAGAACGAAATGTAGTTCCTGAACCACCATCGTTTCCTAAGAACATTGTAGAATCACTATTATGCAGATGTGGTGTTATAGAAGATACTTTTTCTTTCAATGTCATTTCTACGATCAATTTTCAACGTGAACTTAAGCACACTCCATCTCGGTGACACTTTTATTTCTTTACGATTTTGTAACCAACACCATAATTTTCCTTGCTGTACACAAATCAGGGTACCCACGCATCAGGGAAAACAGGGAAAACAGGGAAAATGACCAAAACCTGTTCCCTGCAGGGAATTATCAGGGAATTTTAAAAACATGAGAATATCAGGGAATTATCAGGGAATTTTATTTTGTCATCCTCGCACGCGCGCATACATGGTCGTCCGCGACCATTTTGTCGTCGTCCGCGCATAGTTTGTCATCTATGCGCACACGTGTATTTGGTCATGATTGAGTATTTCGTCATCTAGATGCGAACGAGTATATTTGATCATCTTGAGTATTTCGTCATCTAGGCCTATGTAAACGCGTATATTTGTCAGGGAAAATTGGAGATTGATCAGGGAAATATCAGGGAATTATCAGGGAATTTGTTTCCTCATATCCTGTGGGTACCCTGACAAATACATTATTGGCAGTGAAAGGTTCTGAGATGGATGATTTTTAAAATGTTCACATGGTTGATTGAACTTGATTCCAATCTGAATGCTGTCGTTATTGACATAATAACCGATCCTATGCAGCCACTTTTCTTTAAACTAATCTCTTATTCTTTTCATGCTCCGATTTGATATTTCACGTTCTTGAACTTTCTTCAAATATTCATTTCAATGTTAACCATTTTCTTTTTAACATCCAAAACTATTCACTCACGAATTACAATAGCTTCTTGTTCACATAATAATTTGAAATTCTTTAGCATATACCTAGAATAGATTTCACGTATTTTCATTGTTAATTATATTATTCTCTTGCATATATGATTATCAACCAATTGATAGGGAGAAGAACTATATAAGTTTTCTTTCATTCTAATCCCTTTCAGTCTACTGCTGTTAAATTATAAATAAAATGTTCCTTTCATGATTACATGTAAACATTCTGAAATAAATAATGTTTAAACTATCTAACTTCAAGTAAATTTGATGCATGTCAAGCTGGCTGTTCTCTGGACATTCCAAAACCTGTTTGTATATTTATTTATAGAGTAGGGATTGCTAGTCCGGCCATAGCGAGGCGGACCAGAAGCAGGGATAGACAGACAGACGATTCTGAAGAGATAGTGAAACAAGAGAAGTCAGCAAGAGAGGGGTCCAGAGAAAAGGTGAATGTCATCCCTGTTGTGCAGATATATGTATGTCATTGAGTAATCACCGAAATTTGTTATCCATTAGTGGAGTTAGCATATTTCGCTGATGACGAGAAAATGCCATCTTACACCGTTTCAAATCTGTGAATGATAGCATTTTCTATCCTTGTGCCCTTAGGCAAGGCATTTAAACTCCACGTTGCCTTTTCTCTCCCTCGTGGTGATGGATTCCATCAGGAATGAGGTCTCGAGAGTGATTAATATAAGTTGTAAGAACTTGTTTTGCAATCGAGCTAAAATAAATTTGTATAACATAAAAACAATAGCATTATCTTTCATGGAGAAAACTCACTCATTGGAAAGCATAAAAGGAGTCATATTATTTCTAGTAACAATTAGGATCAATCATTAGATGTTGGGGGTATGGAAATAGCAAATAATTGGTATACATATATGTTTGATTTCTGTAATAGTAATCTGGTGATAAAAATCCCGCCTTATAAGCAAGTAAGTATGGTATATATAGGTCACACTGGAGTATAAGATGCAGTTAAAAAAACTTATTTGTTGCATATATGATCTTTGAATAAAATGACCAAACTATGTATGTTTGTTTGATTTCTGTAACTTACTTTCAGAAGTTGAGTGGGACAAACGTTAACCATACTCGGAATCCTCCTGACAATTCGACAGTGGTAGTGACTCAGAAAAGGCGGAGATCAAGTTCAGGAGGCTCAAAATCCAAAACTTCCCAACAGTCGGGCTCAGACAATAGGTTAGAGCGGGGAAGGAAGCGATCACAAAGTGAAGAAAGTGTAGGTACACGGACAACTTCACCCAGTTGTAGTGTGAAAGGCAGAGAGAAATCGGCCTCAACTCTTTCAGTTGCAAAAACCGGAAGTACTTCCTCTTGCACTAAAAGCTCTACAAGCTCTGCATCTGTGAAAGGTGTTTCCTCAAAGTCTTCATCTAGATCAAGGACAAAGAGCTGTTCAAATCTTGCACTGTCAGATTCTTTATCAAATTTGGACTTAGAATCTGCATCAACATTAACTCCTCGCTCTTCAAAAACTTCAGTGAGTTTGTTCAAAACTACCGGTTCTTTATCTAACTTAGACTTAGACTCTGCATCAGCGTTAACTGTCCGGTCTTCAAAGGCTTCGGTGAGTTCATCAAAAACGAGGAGAAGTAGCGGTTCCAGCCTAACTTCGGTGTCTAGTGAGGGTTTGCTCAGTGGAAATTGTGAGCAGTGTAGACAGGTTAAGAAGGGCAAAAAGGGAAAGGGTGCAGAACTTAAAGTCAAATCAACCAAAACTTGGTCGGTGAGTGTAGCAGACTTACATAGTGCTGGGAGTAAGTCGCACATACCATCGGAAAAAACTTCTGTGTTATTGCCTGGTGTTCTTCAAGTGAAATTGGAAGATATTGAAGTAGGTACAAGCTATACTAGTTCCATCAAACATAGTCTGAGACCGAGCACTCAAGCACAATCTCGTGCTGAGGTAGGAACATACCGAGTCTTGCGTAAACGTTCAAGTGTTTCAGCAAAATCATCAACTTTTTCTATTGCGGAACCTGCTGCAAAGTGCAGCAAAGTGGAATCTAAAACAGGTAGTGATATAAAATTGCAGGAAACGATCGGAAATAGTGTTGTTAAGCACAGTATTCACGAGCAAGCACTTCCGGCTAGTTTTCTTCTTGCTGGTCCTAGCTACTATAGAGACACAGATACCCAACCGCCAAAGAAAAAGTCCAGATTGGAAAAAAAGGCAAAAAAGAAAGTTAGAAAGTCGAACAATTTGGAGAGTTGGAGTTTAGCTTCAAAGTCATCACCGCCGGAGCTGAATAGCTTACGGCGGCACACTCGTGCAAAGAAGACGGGCTCTTGTGCTAGTAGTAGGTGAGTGCACTGAATAGAATATGCTTAATAAGTTGCAATGTATGAATCATACAGTAGGTATAGTACATGCTAAACAGAACCCTCGAGCCTCGCGTGCTCCGCAAGTTTGGTCGTTTTTCTTTCATCTCAAAATTCCGCCATGTATATTGAATGGAATAAAATGGACCAAAGTCGGATTGATTATTTGCCTGGGATAATTTCCCTGTGACAGTGGGAAAACAAACCGCTGTGTCAATTCATAACAAAATGAATAGAGTTTCCATATGTACTTGGATCATTAGTTGGTGTTCAGTTTCCGCTTTCAGTTGGCGTTCAAAATCATACTTCTCCGCTATGATCTTATACCATGCTGAATACAGTATTTCCCGTGGTTCACCATGAATATATAGAGGATATTTGTTTGTTTCGAGTGAATATGGAATATATCTGGCTGAGAAGTGAGAAAATATGAAAATTTCCTCACTTCGAGGTGAGATATATTCCATATTCACTCAAAATAAACAAATTTTCTTTTTATTTTATGCTAATTGGTGAAAAACAAACACAAAATGAAGAAATTAAAATAGCTGGTCACCGTGTTTTTGCGCGGATGAATATATTGACGACTATACGTCGTGAGTCGATACACAAATCTGCCGCCATCTTGAATTTAAAGTTGAATCGAGGAAAAATACATGAAAACATTTATTGGATTTATTGTTACAATTTGCAGTGACAAAATTCGAGACATTGTCAGTTGTATTTCGCTTTTGATTTGTTTCATAACAAAAACGATAATACAGGTAAATAGTGTCATTGAAGCCAGGTAAACGGTGAAAATTAAATGACACATGTGACATGGTGCAAGTTGGTGAAAAAAACAGCAACAATAGTGTATTGGGAAGGGAGATAATAAAAAAGTAGTCCGGCAAAATACAGTGAGTGATATGCAGTGAGTGATATGGATTATATATCACTGATAGAACACTGTTTTTCATCAATTAGCATAAAATAAATAAATATATCCCTCTGATCATTATCATATTATTTTATCTGAAGAAAATATTTACAGTGGAAAGCAAATTAACGCCCAAACTCTTTTTGGCTATAAAATATCTATTTAGAGAAAGGGATTAATCAGTTGTTGAGGTTTTTATGTCAACAACGGTTTCAGTTGTGGTTTTATGCCAAGGCTTTCAAGACCTCCAGCAAGACTACCTCCAAATCTCCCTCTAGCAAGATATTCCTCCCTCTAGCGAGACTATACCTCCAAATCTCCCTCTAGCGAGACTATACCTCCAAATCACCCTCTAGCGAGACTATACCTCCAAATCACCCTCTAGCGAGACTATACCTCCAAATCTCCCTCTAGCAAGACTATACCTCCAAATCTCCCTCTAGCGAGACTATACCTCCAAATCTCCCTCTAGCGAGACTATCTCCCTCTAGCGAGACTACCTCCAAATCTCCCTCTAACGAGATATTCCTCCCTCTAGCGAGACTGTTCTTCCCTCTAGCAAGACTATTCCTCCAGTCTCTCTAGCAAGACTATTCTTCCCTCTAGCAAAAAAACTATTCCTCCCATGTCTCATTCTTGCTAGGCTATTCCTCCAAAGTTCAGGGATCATTGTAGAGGGCGATGTGGGCGAAATAGTCACCTAGGGACCATGACATCGTCCTCTGGGGGCCCCACTTCTCCTTACTGGCCTATTATAAAACACTCCTTCTATTCAAATGTTGTATTTAATGGTCATACTGTGCATTTTAGTCCGCCTCCGTGGTCGAGTGGTTAAGGTCGCTGACTTGTATACCACTGTAACCTATCATCACTGATGGTCACAGGTTCGAGCCCCGCTCAGGCCGTGTCTCATTTATATGAAAAAGTTGGCAGTTTCTTACGGAGGTTGGTGCACCCAAGTACTGGTTAACCGCTGGAGCCTGCCCAGGAAAGGTGTTGTTAGGTAAACTGCCCGCCGGCGATATAGCCCAAAATGGTGCTGATGCAGGCGTAAAACCCGAAATATAACATAATATAACTGCATTTTAGCCATATTTTGGTGAAATTGATTAAATAACACCATTTAAGGACGTGATCTCGCACTTTCTCACTTCTCCCAAAACTTCTCACCTAGATTGAACCCTGAAAGTCTCTCTACCCATGTTTCATTCTCGTTAGACTATTCCTCACTAGTCTCTCTAGCGAGCCTATTTCTCCCAAGCTTCCCTCTAGCGAGCCTATTTCTCCCAAGCTTCCCTCTAGCGAGCCTATTTCTCCCAAGCCTCCCTCTAGCGAGCCTATTTCTCCAAGCCTCCCTCTAGCGAGCCTATTTCTCCCCAGCCTCCCTCTAGCGAGCCTATTTCTCCCAAGCTTCCCTCTAGCGAAGCCTATTTCTACCAAGCTTCCCTCTAGCAAGCCTATTTCTCCCAAGCCTCCCTCTAGCGAGCCTATTTCTACCCAGCCTCCCTCTAGCGAGCCTATTTCTCCCAAGCTTCCCTCTAGCGAGCCTATTTCTCCCAAGCCTCCCTCTAGCGAGCCTATTTCTCCCCAGCCTCCCTCTAGCGAGCCTATTTCCCACAAGCCTCCCTCCAGCTAAAGCCAGGTAATGACCTGTTTTCAGTGGTCGACAGTCTTCACTGTCTAAACGTCAGCAGTCGGGTCGAGCAAACCCACCTACAACCCAGGGATCCGGGTTCACTGTGGCTGCAAGTTGTAGTACAAGTGGAGGAGGAATAGCCAAACCACTAACATCACTCATGTCCGACAGCGAGAACTCTGTGTCTGGAGGTGGAGGGCCATCAAAGACCCCCCAGGATGATACCACACAGTCAACTGGACTTGGTAAGAGTAATTATAGTTATATACAACCCCCACTCTACAATAGACTTTGTGGCAATGAGGAAGTAGTTTAGCCCACATACATGTACTTGTCTATCAGAATTCATATCTACATGTAGAATACTGTAGATTTGGAAACGTCTTGTGAATATGCTCATTAATAATGTGCGGTGGATGAGTAGTTTGAATGCAGTAACTTAGATTAGCAATCAATGATGCCATATTTCACTATTGTGTGTGTTTTACATTTATTTATCATCACTACCGGTTGCCTATATGAGCGACGCCGCCTGAAGAGATTAGTCATTTTAGATTTTTGGAGGGTAGTGCAATATTATTATAGACAGAGACCCAGTCCAAAGTCTCCTCTGGTTCTTTTAATGTGCACTGTGTAAAGCACCGGCATGAGACCTCGGTTTAAAGTCCCATCTGAAAGACTGTTTGTTAATTTTGTTGTGTCAGATGGGGATCGAACCTGCGATCTCTGGATTATGAGTGAAGCATGTTAACCACTGGACCCGTTAACCACTGGACCCGTCTGTATTTCACTATTGAGTGTTTTTAATAAACATCTAGTTCTTTGTTTTTCAGAATGTGTCTATTTACAACTAGTAGAAACTGTTAAAAAACTTGTACTGTAGGTGTGAAATTTGTATTGCCTTATTTCACAGGACAATTTACAATTATATAGATACAAAGGTCACTGGAGTACTCAGTTCATTGATTACACAGTTACAAACTACAGTGAAACCTAGCAGCCACCCAAGGGAATCGTAGAAAGTGGCTGCTTAGCACAGGTGGCTTCTTAATAGAGGTCAAATGTATAACTATATTGATGTATATTCGTACCCAATGCAGGTTGCCTGCTTAATTAATAGAGGTGACCTCAAACACGGATTTGACTGTAGTCACAATATAGATGTATTTTCGTACCCAATACTTTATTACTGGTTGCCTTAATGCTCGGTGCTTTTATTAATACAGATTTTCCGGAATTTTATAAATTTAATTTCAGGAATTTATTTTGACAACTTTGGCATTTTCACGGTGGTAATATAAGTCCAATTGCTATTGATGAGAGCACTGAATGATGCATTCATTGTAGACCTAGTGACAACGGTATTGTGGTACACCTGTAGTATTACCTAGTGACAACGGTATTGTGGTACACCTGTAGTATTACCTAGTGACAACGGTTCATTCATTCAACTTCTTAGTATTAATTTTTACGTAATGCATATACTTATATAGAATTTTATTTCATACACTCGACAATAAACATAACTTTAATGCGCGCTACATGACCGTAGATGTCGATGCGCCGTAAAACACCATTCATTCATTATTCAGTGACAACGGTATTGTGGTACACCTGTAGTATTGCCTAGTGACAACGGTATTGTGGTACACCTGTAGTATTACCTAGTGACAATGGTATTGTGGTACACCTGTAGTATTACCTAGTGACAACGGTATTGTGGTACACCTGTAGTATTACCTAGTGACAACGGTATTGTGGTACACCTGTAGTATTACATAGACTTAGTCCTTGATTATAGATTTTTCCGCAGATATTAGCAATGTCGCCATATGAATAAACCTAAAGCCTATAAATAAACAAAACACTTTGTGCTTACAGCTCCGAGTACAGGCGGTGCTACAGCGATGATGTCGGAGAGCGAGACGGAAGAGGCAGATATGGGCAGGTTACAAGGTATTGTTAAGTACCGTATTTATCTAGGTATAATCTTTCTTACTACATTTGGTCATGAAAAATGATGGGAAATGGAGTTCCAATGTATAACGTGCACTGTTGCATGAAACCAGAATGACTAGCTATCTTAGTCCACTGTTGCATGAAACCAGAATGACTAGCTATCTTAGTCCACTGTTGCATGAAACCAGAATGACTAGCTATCTTAGTCCACTGTTGCATGAAACCAGAATGACTAGCTAATCTTAGTCCACTGTTGCATGAAACCAGAATGACTAGCTATCTTAGTCCACTGTTGCATGAAACCAGAATGACTAGCTATCTTAGTCCACTGTTGCATGAAACCAGAATGACTAGCTATCTTAGTCCACTGTTGCATGAAACCAGAATGACTAGCTATCTTAGTCCACTGTTGCATGAAACCAGAATGACTAGCTATCTTAGTCCACTGTTGCATGAAACCAGAATGACTAGCTATCTTAGTCCACTGTTGCATGAAACCAGAATGACTAGCTATCTTAGTCCACTGTTGCATGAAACCAGAATGACTAGCTATCTTAGTCCACTGTTGCATGAAACCAGAATGACTAGCTATCTTAACTGTTGCATGAAACCAGAATGACTAGCTATCTTAGTCCACTGTTGCATGAAACCAGAATGACTAGCTAACTTAGTCCACTGTTGCATGAAACCAGAATGACTAGCTATCTTAGTCCACTGTTGCATGAAACCAGAATGACTAGCTAACTTAGTCCACTGTTGCATGCAACCAGAATGACTAGCTATCTTAGTCCATTGTTGCATGAAACCAGAATGACTAGCTAACTTAGTCCACTGTTGCATGCAACCAGAATGACTAGCTAACTTAGTCCACTGTTGCATGAAACCAGAATGACTAGCTAACTTAGTCCACTGTTGCATGCAACCAGAATGACTAGCTATCTTAGTCCACTGTTGCATGAAACCAGAATGACTAGCTATCTTAGTCCACTGTTGCATGAAACCAGAATGACTAGCTATCTTAGTCCACTGTTGCATGAAACCAGAATGACTAGCTATCTTAGTCCACTGTTGCATGGAACCAGAATGACTAGCTAACTTAGTCCACTGTTGCATGCAACCAGAATGACTAGCTATCTTAGTCCACTGTTGCATGAAACCAGAATGACTAGCTATCTTAGTCCACTGTTGCATGGAACCAGAATGACTAGCTATCTTAGTCCACTGTTGCATGCAACCAGAATGACTAGCTAACTTAGTCCACTGTTGCATGAAACCAGAATGACTAGCTATCTTAGTCCACTGTTGCATGGAACCAGAATGACTAGCTAACTTAGTCCACTGTTGCATGAAACCAGAATGACTAGCTATCTTAGTCCACTGTTGCATGGAACCAGAATGACTAGCTATCTTAGTCCACTGTTGCATGAAACCAGAATGACTAGCTAACTTAGTCCACTGTTGCATGAAACCAGAATGACTAGCTATCTTAGTCCACTGTTGCATGGAACCAGAATGACTAGCTAACTTAGTCCACTGTTGCATGCAACCAGAATGACTAGCTATCTTAGTCCATTGTTGCATGAAACCAGAATGACTAGCTAACTTAGTCCACTGTTGCATGCAACCAGAATGACTAGCTAACTTAGTCCACTGTTGCATGAAACCACTAGCTAACTTAGTCCACTGTTGCATGCAACCAGAATGACTAGCTATCTTAGTCCACTGTTGCATGAAACCAGAATGACTAGCTACTTAGTCCACTGTTGCATGAAACCAGAATGACTAGCTATCTTAGTCCACTGTTGCATGAAACCAGAATGACTAGCTATCTTAGTCCACTGTTGCATGAAACCAGAATGACTAGCTATCTTAGTCCACTGTTGCATGAAACCAGAATGACTAGCTATCTTAGTCCACTGTTGCATGAAACCAGAATGACTAGCTATCTTAGTCCACTGTTGCATGCAACCAGAATGACTAGCTAACTTAGTCCACTGTTGCATGAAACCAGAATGACTAGCTATCTTAGTCCACTGTTGCATGGAACCAGAATGACTAGCTAACTTAGTCCACTGTTGCATGAAACCAGAATGACTAGCTATCTTAGTCCACTGTTGCATGAAACCAGAATGACTAGCTATCTTAGTCCACTGTTGCATGAAACCAGAATGACTAGCTATCTTAGTCCACTGTTGCATGAAACCAGAATGACTAGCTAACACCACCAAACCAAAACTAGCTTAGTCCACTGTTGCATGAAACCAGAATGACTAGCTAACTTAGTCCACTGTTGCATGAAACCAGAATGACTAGCTATCTTAGTCCACTGTTGCATGAAACCAGAATGACTAGCTAACTTAGTCCACTGTTGCATGCAACCAGAATGACTAGCTAACTTAGTCCACTGTTGCATGAAACCAGAATGACTAGCTAACTTAGTCCACTGTTGCATGCAACCAGAATGACTAGCTATCTTAGTCCACTGTTGCATGAAACCAGAATGACTAGCTATCTTAGTCCACTGTTGCATGAAACCAGAATGACTAGCTATCTTAGTCCACTGTTGCATGAAACCAGAATGACTAGCTATCTTAGTCCACTGTTGCATGGAACCAGAATGACTAGCTAACTTAGTCCACTGTTGCATGCAACCAGAATGACTAGCTATCTTAGTCCACTGTTGCATGAAACCAGAATGACTAGCTATCTTAGTCCACTGTTGCATGGAACCAGAATGACTAGCTATCTTAGTCCACTGTTGCATGCAACCAGAATGACTAGCTAACTTAGTCCACTGTTGCATGAAACCAGAATGACTAGCTATCTTAGTCCACTGTTGCATGGAACCAGAATGACTAGCTAACTTAGTCCACTGTTGCATGAAACCAGAATGACTAGCTATCTTAGTCCACTGTTGCATGGAACCAGAATGACTAGCTATCTTAGTCCACTGTTGCATGAAACCAGAATGACTAGCTATCTTAGTCCACTGTTGCATGAAACCAGAATGACTAGCTATCTTAGTCCACTGTTGCATGGAACCAGAATGACTAGCTAACTTAGTCCACTGTTGCATGAACCAAAACACACACCACCAAACCAGAATGACTAGCTAACTTAGTCCACTGTTGCATGAAACCAGAATGACTAGCTAACTTAGTCCACTGTTGCATGCAACCAGAATGACTAGCTAACTTAGTCCACTGTTGCATGAAACCAGAATGACTAGCTATCTTAGTCCACTGTTGCATGAAACCAGAATGACTAGCTATCTTAGTCCACTGTTGCATGAAACCAGAATGACTAGCTATCTTAGTCCACTGTTGCATGGAACCAGAATGACTAGCTATCTTAGTCCACTGTTGCATGCAACCAGAATGACTAGCTAACTTAGTCCACTGTTGCATGAAACCAGAATGACTAGCTATCTTAGTCCACTGTTGCATGGAACCAGAATGACTAGCTAACTTAGTCCACTGTTGCATGAAACCAGAATGACTAGCTATCTTAGTCCACTGTTGCATGGAACCAGAATGACTAGCTATCTTAGTCCACTGTTGCATGAAACCAGAATGACTAGCTATCTTAGTCCACTGTTGCATGGAACCAGAATGACTAGCTATCTTAGTCCACTGTTGCATGCAACCAGAATGACTAGCTAACTTAGTCCACTGTTGCATGAAACCAGAATGACTAGCTATCTTAGTCCACTGTTGCATGGAACCAGAATGACTAGCTAACTTAGTCCACTGTTGCATGAAACCAGAATGACTAGCTATCTTAGTCCACTGTTGCATGGAACCAGAATGACTAGCTATCTTAGTCCACTGTTGCATGAAACCAGAATGACTAGCTATCTTAGTCCACTGTTGCATGAAACCAGAATGACTAGCTAACTTAGTCCACTGTTGCATGAAACCAGAATGACTAGCTAGCTTAGTCCACTGTTGCATGGAACCAGAATGACTAGCTAGCTTAGTCCACTGTTGCATGGAACCAGAATGACTAGCTAGCTTAGTCCACTGTTGCATGAAACCAGAATGACTAGCTATCTTAGTCCACTGTTGCATGAAACCAGAATGACTAGCTATCTTAGTCCACTGTTGCATGAAACCAGAATGACTAGCTATCTTAGTCCACTGTTGCATGAAACCAGAATGACTAGCTATCTTAGTCCACTGTTGCATGAAACCAGAATGACTAGCTATCTTAGTCCACTGTTGCATGGAACCAGAATGACTAGCTAACTTAGTCCACTGTTGCATGCAACCAGAATGACTAGCTAACTTAGTCCACTGTTGCATGCAACCAGAATGACTAGCTAACTTAGTCCACTGTTGCATGAAACCAGAATGACTAGCTAACTTAGTCCACTGTTGCATGCAACCAGAATGACTAGCTATCTTAGTTCACTGTTGCATGAAACCAGAATGACTAGCTATCTTAGTCCACTGTTGCATGAAACCAGAATGACTAGCTATCTTAGTCCACTGTTGCATGAAACCAGAATGACTAGCTATCTTAGTCCACTGTTGCATGGAACCAGAATGACTAGCTAACTTAGTCCACTGTTGCATGCAACCAGAATGACTAGCTATCTTAGTCCACTGTTGCATGAAACCAGAATGACTAGCTATCTTAGTCCACTGTTGCATGCAACCAGAATGACTAGCTATCTTAGTCCACTGTTGCATGCAACCAGAATGACTAGCTAACTTAGTCCACTGTTGCATGAAACCAGAATGACTAGCTATCTTAGTCCACTGTTGCATGGAACCAGAATGACTAGCTAACTTAGTCCACTGTTTCATGAAACCAGAATGACTAGCTATCTTAGTCCACTGTTGCATGGAACCAGAATGACTAGCTATCTTAGTCCATTGTTGCATGAAACCAGAATGACTAGCTAACTTAGTCCACTGTTGCATGAAACCAGAATGACTAGCTATCTTAGTCCACTGTTGCATGGAACCAGAATGACTAGCTAACTTAGTCCACTGTTGCATGCAACCAGAATGACTAGCTATCTTAGTCCATTGTTGCATGAAACCAGAATGACTAGCTAACTTAGTCCACTGTTGCATGCAACCAGAATGACTAGCTAACTTAGTCCACTGTTGCATGAAACCAGAATGACTAGCTAACTTAGTCCACTGTTGCATGCAACCAGAATGACTAGCTATCTTAGTCCACTGTTGCATGAAACCAGAATGACTAGCTATCTTAGTCCACTGTTGCATGAAACCAGAATGACTAGCTATCTTAGTCCACTGTTGCATGAAACCAGAATGACTAGCTATCTTAGTCCACTGTTGCATGGAACCAGAATGACTAGCTAACTTAGTCCACTGTTGCATGCAACCAGAATGACTAGCTATCTTAGTCCACTGTTGCATGAAACCAGAATGACTAGCTATCTTAGTCCACTGTTGCATGGAACCAGAATGACTAGCTATCTTAGTCCACTGTTGCATGCAACCAGAATGACTAGCTAACTTAGTCCACTGTTGCATGAAACCAGAATGACTAGCTATCTTAGTCCACTGTTGCATGGAACCAGAATGACTAGCTAACTTAGTCCACTGTTGCATGAAACCAGAATGACTAGCTATCTTAGTCCACTGTTGCATGGAACCAGAATGACTAGCTATCTTAGTCCACTGTTGCATGAAACCAGAATGACTAGCTAACTTAGTCCACTGTTGCATGAAACCAGAATGACTAGCTATCTTAGTCCACTGTTGCATGAAACCAGAATGACTAGCTATCTTAGTCCACTGTTGCATGAAACCAGAATGACTAGCTATCTTAGTCCACTGTTGCATGGAACCAGAATGACTAGCTAACTTAGTCCACTGTTGCATGGAACCAGAATGACTAGCTATCTTAGTCCACTGTTGCATGAAACCAGAATGACTAGCTATCTTAGTCCACTGTTGCATGAAACCAGAATGACTAGCTATCTTAGTCCACTGTTGCATGAAACCAGAATGACTAGCTATCTTAGTCCACTGTTGCATGAAACCAGAATGACTAGCTAACGTCAAATAAAAGCAACCTAAATGACACCGAGGGAACGCGATTGAATACAAAAATAGCACGCAGCTTGTTCTTGTTGGATAAGCACACGATGAGAGGTAATCTGAAAGATATCAATCAACAACATTGTCCGATATTCGAGTTGGTGTACAGTCGCTGCGCCAAGCCATGCAGGTCCGATGTTTGAGTTGGTGTACAGTCGCTGCGCCAAGCCATGCAGGTTCGATGACATGGCATAAGACGACAACTCATATGACGAGGCATAAGTTAACAATTTGACGATAATTAATTTCTCAAAACTTTATGCAAATACTCAAAGCTTTATGCAAATACTCAAAACTTTATGCAAATATTCAAAGCTTTATAAATAATAGCGAGTTGTAAGGACAATGAACTGTGGTGTAGTTTAGGTATAATTATACTGTTCATTTGAACTCTTGCACGATGTTTCAGCTCTGTTGGAGGCGAGGGGCCTGCCATCACAGTTGTTTGGTGCTCTGGGACCCAGGATGCATCAGTTGTTACACCGGACCATGGGTAGTAACAGTTCTAGTAAGTAGATCTTATTATATAATTAAATATTTGAAGCCATGTCCCAAAACAAAACCAAAAAGTTGCACCAAATATTTTCGCTAATTCACAAAATTTAGCACCAGCATTTTTTGTTGGCGACCTAAAGCGGGAACCCTGGACAAAGTGGATAATTACAGTAAAACCCCTATAATAAGACCACCTATGGGACTTCCAAAAAGTGGTCTTATTAGAGGGGTGGTCTCTTTATCGAGTTTGGTCAAGAAGACCAAATTATGATAATTTTACTACATGTACAATATACTTTCACACATGATAATTTCTTGGTTTTTCTGTTTTAATTACAGAAGAGTTGGTTGTTTCTATATGGTTTAGGATTGTACTTCTGAAATCCATTCATAGACAACTGTATATTACAATTAATTAATTAATAATAAACTAAATGTGATATGAAACATACTGTCTTAATGATAATCTTTTATTGTCTCTTGAGGAGATCAATCAATCCAATATCGCAAAGATTAGCAAACATAAAGAAGTAATTATCTATTAATAGAAACACATAATAACTACCTTGTGTTTTGCTTGCAACAGTTTGGTGTACAGTCCAGTACAGCTTACTCCAGACAATATACAAAATATTAAAAGCAATCAAAACCAATCATTTACAGTCAACACTTCCCATGTTTATCTCACTTAACCTTGACCGATACCATAAAATGGTCACTTAATTGTCATAAAACTGGGACATAATTAAAAATATCAATGATAGTGAGAAAATCGCCCGTGGTCGTAATTAGGGATTCAATTAGCATAGCATTAATGGCATTTGTCTGAATTAACTGGTTGTATTACGGAATAACGGGGTGGTCTGGTTATCGGGGTCAACGACCATTGACATATATAGTAGTCGCTTAGAGGGTTTATACTGTATTTTGATCGGTAAAATGATATTTAATCAAAAGTTTTAATGGTTAAATAGCAAAATCTGCACTGATAAACGGATACACTTTCATGGTATGACCAAGAAAATCACCATACTTTAATTTCAATAGTTTTCGAGATTATCACTGTTAAATAATGAAGGTCTGTAATAGCGATAGTATTGTGAATCTACATGCAACATAATGTTTGAGATAATCCCTCATAACATTAGCTGTATATACTGTCCCATTGTTTACAATGCAGGTGTCATGTGATCAACCAATACCAGAAAATGCATGCATCAGTGACATCCTTATCTCTGATCATTACCAATGTATTGTCTGGCATAGCCTGGGAACAGGCGTCGATATACTTTGCCTGGTCAGTCAAATAAATATATTTTAACACCAAGACTATTAATTTGGCCATATTGAGTTTATGAACATATCAACGCCTGGGGAAACTGGCGGGGTTTCCCGTTAAATTATTAATCCTATTAATAGGCCTATTAGCATGTGACTTAAGTAATGACGGTACTTGAATCGAAAGCGAGGCACTGCAATGCTGATAAACTTTAAAATTGGCCGCCATTGTTTATGGGTCAATGGAACGATAAATAGTTTTAAAAAGTACAATGTGCGTCTGATTTGACATATTTACTCAATATTTAAGTCGTCCTTAGTTCAATTACGCCGAATTTATCCAATACCATCTAAATGTAATATTTAAAATCCGCCACCTCGTCGTTATAACACAGAAACGGGACATTATATGTAAATGAGTCTACGGGAATATTCGTGTATATTTGGAAACCATCGTGTATAATCGTGCCTGTTCGGCGATTTCCGATAGAATTCCGTTTCTATATTTAGCGATATTATCTTGTAGAGAAGAGTTGTCATTCTTCAAGACTCTAGCCATGCTTTAATGCAGATTTACACACACTAGATTAAAATAGACCGACTCTAGCCATGTTTTAATGCAGATTTAAACACACTAGATTAAAATAGACCGACTCTAGCCATGTTTTAATGCAGATTTAACGACTCTAGCCATGCTTTAATGCAGATTTAAACACACTAGATTTTGTTTCTTGTTGTCCACATATCGGAGAAAGTCTTTCAGAGAAATTTCTAATTCCCTGCATGGAAAATCCCAGATTTCTAGGTCAAACTTCTAAAATCAGGGAAAAGTCGAGGGGAATTCTGGATGCCAACCTTTGTGGACACCCTGTAGACAATTCATTATTTAATTTAAGCCATTGATTGAACCGAGTGATTTGCATGGATACTTTTATATTGTAGCGATTGTTTGTTTTCAGTGAACAAGGCACAGCAGCTCTTACAGGGAATACAGTCTACCGGGAATGAAGACCAGCAACTGTCTGCGGCCATTGAAATGTGTCAGGTACAAATGATGATCCTTTACATAATGTGGAGAACGATGACTGCTCTTTATTAACATAAAGCAACGAACGGAAACATAGTTACATACTAATTAACACAATGCTATGAATGGATATACCAGATGCATGTGAGGTGTATTATGACGATGGCCCTACTCACGTAGGATATACCAGCTGTGTGGGTGTTTGATGTGTATTATGATGATGTCCCTACTCACGTAGGATATACCAGCTGTGTGGGTGTTTGATGTGTATTATGACGATGGCCCTACTCACGTAGGATATACCAGCTGTGTGGGTGTTTGATGTGTATTATGATGATGTCCCTACTCACGTAGGATATACCAGCTGTGTGGGTGTTTGATGTGTATTATGACGATGTCCCTACTCGCGTAGGATATACCAGCTGTGTGGGTGTTTGATGTGTATTATGATGATGTCCCTACTCACGTAGGATATACCAGCTGTGTGGGTGTTTGATGTGTATTATGACGATGGCCCTACTCACGTAGGATATACCAGCTGCATACTTACATAACAATCTTGTTGCAAATTGTTTTCTACGGTAAAGGGTGTGAGTGTCAAATTGTTTCAAACAAGATGTCCTCAATTCACCAACACGATAGTTTGGACATTTTCCACCAGAGGTTACAAAATAATGTACAAACAACTTGAACAATCGGTCTTCATGAAAAACATTTTATGTGGGCTTGAAAATTTTACTTTTTACCCGAATGAACTTCTAGGTGCCCCATATATTTGAAGAATTTTACCGGCTTATTTGGGGTTTATTAGTAATACTTATGACATGGCCGTATGAGTAAACAATGTATAAAGTGACATATCATGCATTTATTGGTAATACTTATGACATGGCCGTATGAGTAAACAATGTATAAAGTGACATATCATGCATTTATTGGTAATACTTATGACATGGCCGTATGAGTAAACAATGTATAAAGTGACATATCATGCATTTATTGGTAATACTTATGACATGGCAGTATGAGTAAACAATGTATAAAGACAAACTACTCTTGTAATATTACTATATTTTACAATTATTGTATTTGTATTCTGTAATTCACAGGTACATCATATATATTCATGAAAAGGATTTTTCTTGGTGAAATCTTTCAATATACATTGTCTCAGAAGGATTTGACCCCAAATTTGACGCCAAATCTACGTCGGTACCAAAATTTGTAGTGGCCGTACAAATCATTTTCTCGCCGTCGTATTTCAACCATTGCCGGTTGTTCAATTATTGCGGCTGGAAACTACGTTTTCTTTTAGCTTCGTACTTTTTGATGACACCTGTCATTCAGGAGGCCGTGTCTTCCCCGGCTTTGTGCCCTCGAGGTATCCCAGGAAACTCGACATGCTTACATGCAGTTGTTTGTTTTCATATGTTACAGGAAATGACCTAAGCGGTTCTGGATCATTTTGCCCTAATTCCCGTTTGCACCGAGTTTTTTCGCCATAACAGATATCAGGTAGAATGTGTGAAAATGGTCTGGAGGTGGATCTTTTCACCTCAGAATTATAGATTTCGTACTGAATGCCAGGACACGTGATTTTTAAAAAAATAAATTTTGATGATGTAATACATGCACAGCACTTCTAATCACATATACAAATAAATATAGGACGAAACGACCCAGGTCGAAGATACAGAAATCTTCGGTATTCTCCGGTCGAAAACGTGAATTACACCTGTCCACTTCTAGACAGACTTTCAAAATCCCATGTAAACCATTCGTAATGTTAAAGACTTCAGAAAAACATTTTACTTTCCAGTTTTATTAGGTATATGCGTTGTTCAAACAGATGCCCGACGGGCATGTGAGATTGGAAAATTTACACATCCGTCATGATTTCTACACGTAACGGGCATCCGGCACCCTGCTAATTCCGCAGCCAGAATGTGGCTAACTGATTCTGATATGTTTTCTCCTAACAGATGTTGGTGATGGGCAATGAAGACACATTAGCTGGTTTCCCGGTAAAGCAGGTGGTTCCCGCCTTAATTACCCTTCTTCAGATGGAACATAACTTTGATATGATGAACCACGCGTGTCGGGCTCTCACTTACATGATGGAGGCGTTACCTCGCTCGTCCGCAGTCGTCGTCGATGCTGTACCCGTATTTCTGGAAAAGGTAAAAATTGGTTACAAATTAATTTACAATGTTCAGATCTGTTATAAAGGAGAATGGATGTGGTTTCCGAATGCATTTCTTTGCATAAGTTTAATAATACATGCGTAGGTTTCCACCAAGCAACATGCTTTACTGTGTATTCCTGGCCATAAGTCGATCTCAGTTGAAGTTTGTGAACTTATGACATTTGTTATGACAACTGATTTTTCTTTCATTTTTTAATGAAACTGGGCTCAATTTGAGCTATCTGGTGGATTTTATTTCAATACAAATCATAAACTGCACTGATGCACAACTTTGTGTACTGGCATCTTCTTTTGTTTATGATGTAAACAATTGTATAATTCAACTGTTATATTAAAACAAATAAAACAATATAAGAAATATATTCTATTAACCCATTTCATTCTGGATACCGTTCAAACGGTATCTGCAAAGAACAGAGAGCCAGATCAACCGCCACGAAACGTGCCGTCTGATCAGGATCTTGCTAAGACACTTGGCTATGCAGCAAACAACAGATCCTGAACAGCATGCAGCATCACGCTGCGGCTGATCTGGATCTATGTTGTTTGCAAAAGCCTTTAAATATTTCCAGAATGAAATGGGTTAAAGCTGGTTATACGTTCAGCTACATTGATTACCTCCCTTGGATTGATTGCGACTTCAGATTAGCTCCCTTTAATGCTCTTCCTATCTGTTTAGTGAAGAGGCATATATATTGACCTGCTCAGCTCCAACACAATTGTGCCATTTTAAGCACATACTTTCTATATTTGCCTTTTATAATTGAAGAAAATGGTAATTATTAACAAAACATTAAGAATTATGAACATAAATATTATCCTTAAGCTTTTTAATAGCTTGAATTGCATGTCACCGACTTGTATACCACTGTAACCTATCATCACTGATGGTCACGGGTTTGAGCCCCACTCGGGCCGTGTCTCTTTATCTGAAAAAGTTGGCAGTTTCTTACGGAGGTTGGTGCACCAAGTACTGGTTAACCGCTGGAGTCTGCCCAGGAAAGGTGGCGGTAGGAGAATGCCATCGTTCAAATGGGCAACCGGTAGTGACGTTAAATAAACTGAAATAACAAAGCTTGAATTGCTGATGAACAGGTCAATATTTGGGTTTTTTTAAAGAATTTACTGATGAAATATGAATACTAGTGTGCTTCGTGTCCGAGACGCTAGTCTATATATATCAATGCTAGTATGCTTCGTGTCCGAGACGCTAGTCTATATATATCAATGCTAGTATGCTTCGTGTCCGAGACGCTAGTCTATATATATCAATGCTAGTATGCCTCGTGTCCGAGACGCTAGTCTATATATATCAATGCTAGTGTGCTTCGTGTCCGAGACGCTAGTCTATATATATCAATGCTAGTGTGCTTCGTGTCCGAGACGCTAGTCTATATATATCAATGCTAGTATGCCTCGTGTCCGAGACGCTAGTCTATATATATCAATGCTAGTGTGCTTCGTGTCCGAGACGTTAGTCTATATATATCAATGCTAGTGTGCTTCGTGTCCGAGACGCTAGTCTATATATATCAATGCCAGTGTACCTCGTGTCCGAGACGCTAGTCTATATATATCAATGCTAGTGTGCTTCGTGTCCGAGACGCTAGTCTATATATAGCAATGCTAGTGTGCTTCGTGTCCGAGACGCTAGTCTATATATATCAATGCTAGTGTACCTCGTGTCCGAGACGCTAGTCTATATATATCAATGCCAGTGTGCCTCGTGTCCAAGACGCTAGTCTATATATATCAATGCCAGTGTACCTCGTGTCCGAGACGCTAGTCTATATATATCAATGCTAGTGTACCTCGTGTCTGAGACGCTAGTCTATATATATCGATGCTAGTGTACCTCATGTCCGAGACGCTAGTCTATATATATCAATGCCAGTGTGCCTCGTGTCCGAGACACTAGTCTATATATATCAATGCTAGTGTACCTCGTGTCCGAGACGCTAGTCTATATATATCAATGCTAGTGTGCTTCGTGTCCGAGACGCTAGTCTATATATATCAATGCTCGTGTCCGAGATGCTAGTCTATATATATCAATGCTAGTATGCCTCGTGTCCGAGACGCTAGTCTATATATATCAATGCTAGTATGCCTCGTGTCCGAGACGCTAGTCTATATATATCAATGCTAGTGTACCTCGTGTCCGAGACGCTAGTCTATATATATCAATGCTAGTGTGCTTCGTGTCCGAGACGCTAGTCTATATATATCAATGCCAGTGTACCTCGTGTCCGAGACGCTAGTCTATATATATCAATGCTAGTGTACCTCGTGTCCGAGACGCTAGTCTATATATATCAATGCTAGTGTGCTTCGTGTCCGAGACGCTAGTCTATATATAGCAATGCTAGTGTGCTTTGTGTCCGAGACGCTAGTCTATATATATCAATGCTAGTATGCCTCGTGTCCGAGACGCTAGTCTATATATATATATCAATGCCAGTGTGCCTCGTGTCCAAGACGCTAGTCTATATATATATCAATGCCAGTGTACCTCGTGTCCGAGACGCTAGTCTATATATATCAATGCTAGTGTACCTCGTGTCTGAGACGCTAGTCTATATATATCGATGCTAGTGTACCTCATGTCCGAGACGCTAGTCTATATATATCAATGCCAGTGTGCCTCGTGTCCGAGACGATAGTCTATATATATCAATGCTAGTTTGCCTCGTGTCCGAGACGCTAGTCTATATATATCAATGCTAGTTTGCCTCGTGTCCGAGACGCTAGTCTATATATATCAATGCTAGTTTGCCTCGTGTCCGAGACGCTAGTCTATATATATCAATGCTAGTGTGCCTCGTGTCCGAGACGCTAGTCTATATATATCAATGCTAGTATGCTTCGTGTCCGAGACGCTAGTCTATATATATCAATGCTAGTATGCCTCGTGTCCGAGACGCTAGTCTATATATATCAATGCTAGTTTGCCTCGTGTCCGAGACGCTAGTCTATATATATCAATGCTAGTATGCCTCGTGTCCGAGACGCTAGTCTGTATATATCAATGCTAGTATGCCTCGTGTCCGGGACGCTAGTCTATATATATCAATGCTAGTATGCCTCGTGTCCGAGACGCTAGTCTATATATATCAATGCTAGTGTGCCTCGTGTCCGAGACGCTAGTCTATATATATCAATGCTAGTATGCCTCGTGTCCGAGACGCTAGTCTATATATATCAATGCCAGTGTACCTCGTGTCCGAGACGCTAGTCTATATATATCAATGCTAGTATGCCTCGTGTCCGGGACGCTAGTCTATATATATCAATGCTAGTATGCCTCGTGTCCGGGACGCTAGTCTATATATATCAATGCTAGTATGCCTCGTGTCCGAGACGCTAGTCTATATATATCAATGCTAGTGTGCCTCGTGTCCGAGACGCTAGTCTATATATATCAATGCTAGTATGCCTTAAGTCCGAGACGCTAGTCTATATATATCAATGCCAGTGTGCCTCGTGTCCGAGACGCTAGTCTATATATATCAATGCTAGTATGCCTCGTGTCCGAGACGCTAGTCTATATATACCAATGCTCGTGTCCGAGACGCTAGTCTATATATATCAATGCTAGTATGCTTCGTGTCCGAGACGCTAGTCTATATATATCAATGCTAGTATGCTTCGTGTCCGAGACGCTAGTCTATATATATCAATGCTAGTATGCCTCGTGTCCGAGACGCTAGTCTATATATATCAATGCTAGTGTGCTTCGTGTCCGAGACGCTAGTCTATATATATCAATGCTAGTGTGCTTCGTGTCCGAGACGCTAGTCTATATATATCAATGCTAGTGTGCCTCGTGTCCGAGACGCTAGTCTATATATATCAATGCTAGTATGCCTCGTGTCCGAGACGCTAGTCTATATATATCAATGCTAGTATGCCTCGTGTCCGAGACGCTAGTCTATATATATCAATGCTAGTGTGCTTCGTGTCCGAGACGCTAGTCTATATATATCAATGCTAGTGTGCCTCGTGTCCGAGACGCTAGTCTATATATATCAATGCTAGTGTGCCTCGTGTCCGAGACGCTAGTCTATATATATCAATGCTAGTGTGCCTCGTGTCCGAGACGCTAGTCTATATATATCAATGCTAGTGTGCCTCGTGTCCGAGACGCTAGTCTATATATATCAATGCTAGTGTGCCTCGTGTCCGAGACGCTAGTCTATATATATCAATGCTAGTATGCCTCGTGTCCGAGACGCTAGTCTATATATATCAATGCTAGTGTGCCTCGTGTCCGAGATGCTAGTCTATATATATCAATGCTAGTATGCCTCGTGTCCGAGACGCTAGTCTATATATATCAATGCCAGTGTACCTCGTGTCCGAGACGCTAGTCTATATATATCAATGCTAGTATGCCTCGTGTCCGAGACGCTAGTCTATATATATCAATGCTAGTATGCCTCGTGTCCGAGACGCTAGTCTATATATATCAATGCTAGTATGCCTCGTGTCCGAGACGCTAGTCTATATATATCAATGCTAGTATGCCTCGTGTCCGAGACGCTAGTCTATATATATCAATGCCAGTGTGCCTCGTGTCCGAGACGCTAGTCTATATATATCAATGCTAGTATGCCTCGTGTCCGAGACGCTAGTCTATATATATCAATGCTAGTATGCCTCGTGTCCGAGACGCTAGTCTATATATATCAATGCTAGTATGCCTCGTGTCCGAGACGCTAGTCTATATATATCAATGCTAGTATGCCTCGTGTCCGAGACGCTAGTCTATATATATCAATGCTAGTATGCCTCGTGTCCGAGACGCTAGTCTATATATATCAATGCCAGTGTGCCTCGTGTCTGAGACGCTAGTCTATATATATATCAATGCTAGTATGCCTCGTGTCCGAGACGCTAGTCTATATATATCAATGCTAGTATGCCTCGTGTCCGAGACGCTAGTCTATATATATCAATGCTAGTATGCCTCGTGTCCGAGACGCTAGTCTATATATATCAATGCCAGTGTGCCTCGTGTCTGAGACGCTAGTCTATATATATATCAATGCTAGTATGCCTCGTGTCCGAGACGCTAGTCTATATATATCAATGCTAGTGTGCCTCGTGTCCGAGACGCTAGTCTATATATATCAATACTAGTATGCCTCGTGTCCGAGACGCTAGTCTATATATATCAATGCCAGTGTGCCTCGTGTCCGAGACGCTAGAATTCTGCTCAGCGGATCACCCGGGGTATAATGTATAATAATAAAAGCTGCAATGCTGTTATGTTGCCTAAGTTACCACATAGCAAATAAAATAACTTTGAGGCTATTAAAGCAATATTGTAGGAAAGGGCACAGAAAAGGTTGCTTTGGAAATTTATATATACAGTCTACATCCGTTATGTCAAAGTCGGTTATGTCGAATTCTCCGGTTATCTAGAAGTCGGATCAATGTCCCGTTTCAGACATTATCATTTTACATATAAATGGTTCAGTTTATATAGAATTTCGTTAAGTCATACTTCGGTTATGTCAAAGGATTTTGTTCGGTCTGACGGAATTCGATATAACAGATGTAGACTATGTTTGAAATATAAATTTTATATTACACCTTTGAGACGTATTCCAAGTTATTCCTGAAACTGAAATGTTCTGTCATTTTTCTGTATGTATTTGCAGTTACAAGTGATACAGTGCATGGATGTGGCGGAACAAGCTCTAACGGGGCTCGAATCACTCTCCAAGAAACACAGCAAAGCTATATTACAGGCTGTAAGTCTTTGTTTGTATAGTTATATGAGACCTCCGTGGCTGAATGGTTACGTTCGTGGAACTTGCTGCTCACAGTTGTAGGTTCGAACCACACATACACTGGGGGAGTTTGAATTCTTTCGCATGAGAAAGCTATCCAGCTGGCTTGCTGATGGTCAGTGGTTCTACCTGGGTGCCTGAAATGTTGCTTGGAAGGGTACCCAGAGCCATATGTTGCTTGGAAGGGTACCCAGAGCCATATGTTGCTTGGAAGGGTACCCAGAGCCATATGTTGCTTGGAAGGGTACCCAGAGCCATATGTTGCTTGGAAGGGTACCCAGAGCCATATGTTGCTTGGAAGGGTACCCAGAGCCATAT